>JAQQSZ010017695.1:0-10744 GCA_028646595.1 Phalanger gymnotis | reverse complement strand
CATTTTAAAGAGGAAAGATCAATCAATTTGGAGTCAGAAGACCTGAGTTCAAATTCTGCCTCTGTCATTTGTTACCTGATGCTACCTTTGGCAAGTCACTTCTCTGTAGGTCTCGGTTTCCTCAACAGTAAAATGAGGAGGTTGATCTAGATGGCTTCTGAGATCCCTAACAGCTCCAGACCTATGATTCTATGGTTTATAAGGCCTCCTTCATTGGCTAGAAAGGCCCACGGTTTACCTTTTTGGTGCCAAAGAGACATAATTAGCTCTGGTTACAGTCATAGGCTTATTATAAATCAAACCTCCTCCATGTGATTACGGCATGAAAGCAGTCAGAGGCTCTTGAAATGTATGCTAGGTGGGGGCAAAAGCCAGGCCAGTCATGCCAAGTTCAAGCACTTCTGGGTCATGGCCCGAGTGCCTGTCATCCAAATAGCAGTCTAGCCAATGGCAGAGAAGCCCCACACCAGAGGGCTGGCCAGCAAGGGATGAATTTTATTGTGTAAAACAATTCATGAAGCCATCTACTTGTGAATGGAAGGATCGGGTCTATGTTAGCGAAGGGAGCACTTCGATGGAGAAAATCAGGTAGTAAATGTAGCTCTTTCTTAGAACTATAAAAGAGTAGAATTCATGGGGACTTGAGAGGTCATCTAGTCCAACCCATACCTTATCAGGACTTTCCTCTATGGCATCTTCAACAATTACTCTTCTAGCCTCTGCTCAACAGAGATAGGAAACTCATTATATCCCAAAGCAAACCACTCCACTTTGGTTCCAATTGTTGGGAAATTTTTCTTTTACATCAGACTGAAATCTGATTCTCTGCACTTCCACCCACTGCCCTCTGGGACCAAGGTGAAACAGTGGGAAGATGACTCTTCACATGCTTGAAGTTCCCTCATCTCCCAACAAAGCTTCACTTCTCCAGGTAAAACATTCCCATTTCCTTCACCCAATCCTCAAGTTGCTTCAAGTTTCCTCAGCAGAATGGACCTTCTCCTTGGGACATGCTCTGGTTTCCTAAAATGAAACTTAGATCTGAAAATAATATTCCAGGTGGAGTTTGAGCAAAATGATTACAATTTCCTATATTCTGTACACTACACTTCTATTAATGTAGCCTGAGATTAAATTACTATTATTTGGCTGCCATATCACCCTATTAACTCATACTGAGCTTGAGGAAACAAAAAGCCTCAGAGGACTTTTACATTGTCATCTATCCATGCCTTCCCCCATCCTGTACTCACAGAGTTGATTGTTTTTTTGAATCCACATCTAAAACTTTCCATCCATGTAATTTAAAACGTATCTTATGTTTAGTCTAATTTTCTGGCCTGATTATATATTTTCAAATGCCAATTTTTTCATTACCTTTCCCTCTCAGCCTCAAATTATCTGCAAATTTGATAAACATGTCCTTTATGCTTTCAAATAAGTCACTGATTTACAGGGACATGTATATATATATATGCCTTAGGGTGCTCCACTGGAGATATCACTCCAAGTTAATGTTGATCTGTTAAACAACTGGTGTGAGAGCTGGTCACTCAAACAGTTCCTAAACCCATCTAGCTTTACCATAAGCCATATTGACTATTACAAGCCATAAAGTATCTTTGGGAACAGAACTGTGTTGAATAGGGCCTAGGACAGGGGTGGGGAACCTGTGGCCTTCTAGGTCCTCGGCTGTGGCCTTTTGACTGAGTCCAAGTTTTACAGAGTAAATCCTTTTATTAAAGGGATTTGTTCTATGAAGTTCGGACTCAGCCGAAGGGCCAAATTTAAGGACCTAGAAGGCCACATCCGGCCTTGAGACCATGGGTTCCCCACCCTTGGCCTAGAAGATATTTCCTTGTTTGTCAAAAATAAAATGTTTTGGGACACAGTCTGGCTGCTATAGTCATAGGAGGGGCATGACATGAGTCGTAGGCAAGGTGAGTCCCTTACAAAGTTATGGTGGTTATTATGTGGTCCTGGGTTATTTTCAACACGTTTATATACAGATTTTTTTTTGATTGTTCCAAATGGATTAAGTAAACTGACAGTGTCTAGGGTCGTGCCTTTCTCTTTCATAAGCATAGCCCTCTTCTTTTCCATTGTGCAGCTACTAGAAATCTCATGAGTTTCTGAAGGTGGGATTTGTAGCTTGGAGATACCTTTGACCAGTTTGTTATTTGACAATTTAGAAGCAGCTAAGCAACCTAATGGATAGAGTGCTGGGCCTAGAGTCAGGAAGATCTAAGTTTATATCTGGCCTCAGAAATTTACTAGCTGGTAAGGTTGGATATATAAATCTATGAGTCATCTGCATAGAAATTATAGTTAAACTCATGGGAGCTAATGAAGGGACAGGGAGAAGGGAGAGGGGGAGAGGACCTCAGAAGAAAAGTGGGCCCAGAGTAGAACTGTTGGGAATATCCACCTTTAGGGGATATAAATGATAAGCCAGTAAAGAGACTTTGGAAAATGGGGAGGAATAGGCATATAAAGCAGCCTTTAATGGATTCTGTTCCCCTATCCTATGTGACAGTTCTCATTCCAAGATCCATAAGGGGAAAAAAGTGTTAAACATCCCAGCCATATGGTACCAACATTCCTATAGATAAAAACAAGTCACTGAATGCCAGAGCTTCAAGGGACATTAAAGATTTTCTCTGCAGATCTCTTGCTTTTTACAGAGGAGGGCGCTGAGGCACAGAGAAAGTAAGACTTTTTTTGCCAAAAGTTTCACAGCAAGTTAGAGTTGGGGGTATCCAGAAAATTTCCAAAATCACAATTTCCTTTTCCTCTTCTCTTGCTTGGCATTCTTCAGTTCTGCATCAGAGGGGATTTTCAAGCGTGGCTTCACCTGAGCCTTTGAAATGTATAAAGAAAGATTCTGGCAGCCAGAATCCCTTGCACTCCTTCATCACCCTGTCACAGCCTACCTTGGGGGGTGGGCATGATGCATAAGGGACCATGAGTGCTGCAGAACCCAGTGGATGTGGCTGTGGGCAAAGGCTGCCAAGTCAGTAGTACATGTGGGCTTTCAGCTTTGTAGGCGTTTTAGTTCAGATTAATTCACAGTGGGATCCATGGGCAATCTCACAGGCAACAGTAAAGGTTTCATGAGTACAGCTCATCTGCCATCTTCACTTTGGGTTCAAACATTTAACAGGCAAGAACATCTGCCCATAGGGTTACTCTCCAAATTACTTTGTCCCACCCTGAAGGCTTCTTTTTTTTATTATTAATCTCATGTGGGACAGGCTGGGCTACAACCTCTAACACAGCCATTCTTCTGAACGATGAGATTGATATTATGAAATATAAAGGTAAGAGTAGAGCAGCTGCAGGGTAGAGCAGGGCCATCGCATTGCTAGTCCAAGAGCCTGCAGGTGAAGTCATAGGGTCATAGGTTTAGAGCTTCAAAGAGTCTTGAAGGTTATCAGCATTCTCTTGGAAAAGAAGTTACTGAGCCACAGAAGATGAAAGTTACCATTTTTCCAGATTTTGCAGATCATTTTCCAGAGGGGGAAACGAATGAGATTAAGGGTCTCATCCAAAGTCCCCCAGAGATGGGGTTTGACCCCAGATCCTTTGACTCCATAGTCAACGCTCTGGACTTAAATCCTGAATGGGAATCCTATTAGCTGAGTGACCCTGAGGAAAACCACATTCACACTGTGAATACTTCCTCAGATACAAAGTAAAATGAGAGGGTTGGACCAGCTGAAGCAGAAAGTGCAGTTCAGAGGAAAGGGTGCTGAATTTGGAATGAAAAAAAACTGGATTCAGATCCCAGATCTGTCGCTTACTACTTGTGTGACCTTGGGCATGTCCTCCTAATTTCTTTGGGCTTGTTTACTCATTTATAGGCCAGCTGGTCTCTAAAGCCCTTTCCTGCTTTAAATCTATGATTTCTATTATGTCTAAATGTCCTGCTGGCTCGAAATCCTTGAATTATTGAAAAGAAAAGAAAAGGGTCTAGTCAGAATGATTTAAATTACAAATATCTAGCAGTTATCATGAATGTCCAAATATATGCCACAATAATCACATTTTTACAATGCTTTACAATGTACACAGCAATTTCCTTCCAATCACTCACTGAGTCACCTAGGGCAAGTATCGTTACTTTTATTTTACAGATGAAGAAACTGAGGCTCATACAAGAATTGACTCTTTCCATTCAACTTCCCTTGTCTTCCTCTTGCTGCTGGTCCTTCCATTTATATTGTGGCAATCAGACTGCATTATTGTTACCTTCACTTTGCTTCTCTCTGAGCCATGTTTTTAATGAATCCCAACTTCTCCAAGATACTTCATCTCTCTAGGCCCTAGTTTCCTATAAGACCTTTCACAGTTGTTACCTTAAATAGTAAATTTCTGAGCCAAGATTTGAACCCAAGACTCCTGATTCCATATATAATATTTGTTGAAGCAAGCTAAAGAAAAGCATTATGCAAAACCACGATTTTTGCTTGAATAAGACTCAATACCAAATTACTGACACTTCGTTGATTCTGTGATCTCGTGGAATACTTCATGGACACAGATCATCATCAGTCCATACCTTTTTGATTCTGTTCAACTCTTGACTATGGCCTTTCATAAATCCTCCTCTGGGGGTCTACTCAATCTTTTAGAGGCCTTCCTCTTGATGACCTAAGCACTGTGCAGACGTGAGTTCAGCAGATGGGCTCTCCATTGATTATCCCCTCCTCCCACTCCATGATTGGCTGGTCTTTTTTCCCAGTCATCTAGATCGCTGATGCTCTCTCTTATACCATTTCTCCCATGCAAGTTTCCACTGGGAACACTGCAGTCTATTAACCCTCATCATGAGTTCTCTGCTTTGATTCTGTGGGGACAGTAATATTCCATGATTCCTAACCTCAGAGCATCACCACAAGAATATTATTAAAAAGATGGGTTGTGCTTCAGGTTACAGATTGCTGGAAAGGATCTTGGAAGTCATTAAGTCCAGTGTCCTTTTATTATAGAAGAGGAGATGGAAGACCAAAGAAGGAAGTGTCCTGGAGAAGCTTGAGTTCACCAAAAACATGACCATGTAGATAATGATTACCATGATATAAGTGGAAAGAATGGCAGCAACAACAAAACAACAGGAACTGAATGTGGGAACATTACAATGGCCATGCTTGGCTCCAAAGAAGAGATAAGGGAGCATCAGCATTGAGCTATCGAAACTATAGTTTCTGCTTGATCCTCCCTCTACTGCAGGGTTGAGGGGTCAAGGATGCATGTATAATTTCATACTGTTTTGATACGTTGGTTAGTTTTATAGATTTTTAAATGGTTTCTTATGATACAGGATGGCTCTCAGGAAACAGGATAGAGGAGGAATACAGTGGAAAATGGAGGTAGCTTCCAAAACCAAAGTTATCAATGAAAATTATTTTTTTTTCAACACTACTCATCTTCCAAAGGTCTGGGCTCAATTCTGGGCCCAACTCCTTGTCCATGCCCAATGTCCGCCCAAGACCAATGAACTGAATAAGCAGCTCTTATCGTTTGTCCATTCAATTAGACCAGAGGCATTCTTTATCTCATAGGATTTTCCTGGGGCCCTGCTAGTCAGGATGCTTTGGGATAGTTATGACTCTCATTTAGGAAATTTGTAGCATTCCAAAGCTTGATGCAAAGAGCACTAGCCAGAGGATTTTGCATATTAAGGGAATGCCACTTGGATTTGAATTCTGAGCAAGACGCCTATAAGAATGACTTTATACATCCTCTGATATAAACCATGACAGGAAATCACAAACCAAATGATTTCTAATTGTTACATTTTTTCAAGGAAGTCTTGTAGGATTTTGACATATGCATGGGAGACACTTCTTTGAGATCACATTTTGTTCTACCAAATCAAATGTTCAACAAGCAATAAAATCAAGAGGATCTTGACTTCTCTCCGCCTTTCGGCGTATTATACAACCATGAAATGTAATGATCTATGGAATTCCTTTACACAAGCCTGCTGGTTCTCTTCTCATATCTGAAGCAGAGATATCATCGATCTGTACGTAGGTTATTCTTATGAAAGCTTGGTAGGGATGGGAAAGTGAGCATATGTGGGGTGGCAATTAATGATACTTTCTCAGTAACCTATTTTTGTTAACAATGTCAGAAGTTGTGTTCCCCCTACCCTAGCCTAACTTTTTTTGGCAGTCTCTTTTCTTTTAGAGACCTCGAGAGCCAATCCTTCTATGTCTTCAAAATTGCATTACCCAGAATATTCCATGAGGTTGTTGTACTAGTTGTCCATCCCTCGATGTCTGGGATATTTTTCCTTCTCACCTCTGCCTACTGGCTTTTCTTGGCTTCCTTCAAGGCGGCTCAAATTCTGCTTTTGTCAGGAGGCTGCCTTCAGTGCCTTCTCTCTGAGACTGCCTTCCATTTGCACTGTATATATCTTGTATGTACATAGTTATTTGCACATTATCTCCCCCATCTGAATATGAGTTCTTGGAGGGTAGAGAAGGAGTTTTTGCCTTTGTCCCCCAGAGCTACACACAGTAAGAATTTAATAAAGGCTTGTTGACTGACTATAACATCCAGTATGGTAGGTTATGTTCTGAATGGGCTTAGTCTTGCCCAGCTGTCCTCTCATCATTATTTTCTTTACTGCCACTTCTACTTTGCTTGACTAGCAATGCCAGCAAAATGGCTCATGCCACTCTTGCATTTTGCAGTTTATAGAGAGCTTTCCTAAAGAAGCCATAAAAATGCCAGTCTAGGATATTTTGGATGCTTGTAATTGGTGAGCCTGTGTCTGCCAACTCCAGTGATATATTAGGGCTGCACCTGTGCACAATTCCTTGAAAATATAAAGGGGGCATCCTTGGTCAGAGAACTCAGGCTCCTTGAGGGTAGTGTCTGTTCCATTTCATCTTTGTATCTCCCTTGTTATAAGGCTATGCAACACGGAACACAACAATGTCTAATGATTTGAAAATGAGGGATGGCAGCATAGAAGCACATGCATGTAGCAGGTGTGAGCAGATTGCAACAATCTTAGAAACTTCTAAGAAGAGGAGTAAAAAGTCATCAGGGAAATGTATGATGGATGAAGAGGGGCTGGTCATGTGGCGATGGTGAGAGAAAATAGATGGGTGGACCAAACATCTTATAAGCTTTCTTTTGATATCAGAAGAAAGAGAAGTGGTCTACCCCCAGCATGCTGGGGGGAACCCCTTGGGGTTGACTAGGCACACAGGATGGACGGGCATGAGTGAGCTTTCATCTGCATTACTGCATTGGGACATTCACAGATGAGAACATACACTCTTTTCAGTTTGTGAGGATCCCCAGTGCCTAACATGATACTTTGTTCATAGAAAGGAAAATGAGGCAAAGTACAGAAAATGTTTTGCGCATCTTAAAGTGCTGCGTAAATGGCGACTATTGGTAGCAGTGTTCTTTTTATTACATTACTATGTGCTTTATCAACATTTATTAGACTAAAAACTTTCCAAGATATTCCATTGAAACTAAAGCTGAAGGCACTGTGGCAGCCAACGGACTCCCTTTGCTGTGTCTGAGGCAGAACATGAATTCAGATATTCCTGACCCTAAGTTTGGAACTCTATCTACTGCACCACACAGCTGACACAAAGACTGCATGCGTATATATGTGCATGCACATGAGCCTGCATAAGTGTCTGGATGAGAAAAAAAAGAATATCGAATCTCCAATATTGTAAGTGCACAAGTCAAAGCAAAAGGAACTTGGAGCAAAAGGAGATCTTTGGGGGCAGCTAGGTGGTACAACAGATAGCACACCACCAGCCCTGGAGCCAGGAGGAGCTGAGCTCAAATCTGCCCTCAGACATTTAAGTAGCTGTGTGACTGTGGGTAAGTCACTTAATCCCAACTGCCTCCAAAAAAAAAAGAGAGAGATCTTTGAAAACCAAAACATGCTTTAGCTTTAATACCTAACACTACCTTAAGACTTTTAGGACACCCTGTATCTGACACTGTTTGTCTAAATCTCTCCAATCACAGATGTAACATTGCAAAGCTCAGTGCCACTGTTTGTAGAACCCTATAGCTAGTCTGTCAATCACTCCCCAGTTCTAAGACCTGTAAAATAAAATCTCCTCAAATGGAGGGGCTCTACAAATGTTGATGGAGCAGCAGACAGATCCGCCTTCCCACTTAGCCTCTATGCGGTTCATGGTATGCAAACTTCTCATGGCATGCAAAAAGGTTAAAGGCCAAATATTCTCTTTCTGGCAAGTTATTTTGCCTTTTTCTGCTTTAGGGTGGGAAGGATTAGGCTAGATGAAATATTTGAAATACTATTTCACTGTATGGACAATAGGCATTTTTATCCATTTAAGTTCTCCTGTATGGATTTTTTATCCATTTTTATCCATTTAAGTTCTCCTGTATGGATAAAGAGCTAGGGCAGGGGGGGTCTGGGTTCAAGTCCTATTGCTGACACATGTTGGCTCTACAACCCTGGTCACCTTGCTTAGTTTAGCCTCTTGCTGCCCTCAGCAACTCTTAAGTTGCAAAGCAAATGTTGACCTTCACTGGTGGAGAAAGTTCCTCACCCAGAACTTTACGCCTGTGTTTCTGAATCAGAATCATTTAAAAAAGCTCATAATTCTCCTCACCACTCTCTTTTTCTAGGCTGGAAGCTGCATATGGAATCGGAGTTTTTGTGTTGGAAAGAACTTGGACATAAGTATAACTTGAGAGCTGGGATAGACTTTAGAGATCATCTAGAAGTGTACCACCTTTATTTTACAGATGAAGAAACTGAGGCTCAGAAATGTTAAATGACTTGCCTAAGGTCATAGAGGTAGTAACCCAGAGAGCCAACATTTGAACCCAAGTCTGATCCAGAATTCCAACACCGATGTAATCACCAGTCCAGTCCTCATGTCTGTCCCTAGCCTTGCATAGACTGTTCTCTTGCATTGTAATGGACTAGATACAGAATCATCAAATCTTAGCGTTGGAAGGGACCTCAGAGGAGAGAGGCTGCATGGGGCAATTGAAGTGAGAGGACCTGAGTTTGAATCCTGGCTCTTCCCCTTACTTCTGTGTGGTCTTGAGCAAGTCACTTTATCTTTAAATTCTATGGTTCCTTCTAGTTCTTTATCTATGATTGTAAGATATTAAGTCATCTCATTATGTTTGTAATCAAAGAAAAATCCTTTTTCCCACATCCCCAAATGGCCAACCAATCTCTGTTGAACAACTATGGACAAGGGGCACATCCTACAACCCAGGGAAGTTTAGAATAGTCCTAATTGTTGGAAAGTTTTTTGTCCTATCAATCCGAAATCATCTATTACTCATCACTCCTACTTCTGCCCTCTGGGACCAAGCAGATCAAGTCTAAGGGAAAAAAAAATCTTTTCAAGTGACAGGACTTCATATGCTTGATGAGCACAGGGTCTAAATACAGTAAGAAGCCCTTTACCACAGCCTGGCACATGGTAGTCTGGCAGGTGCTGAGTTTTTCCTCTGTGACTCAGCTGACTGGGCTGCACATCGCTCCCATCAAGGCTGCGAATGGGGAGGTGTGATTACAACAGCAAGTGATTTCTCAAAAACTGCAGTGTTGTGGAATGGAGGGGGAAAGGAGAATCTCCCAATGGGCTGCAGATGGTAAAACGAGTCCCATTAGACTGGTGATAGAGGGTTTGGATTCTATAAACATCAGAAAAAAGAAGAAACAAAAAACTCTACTACTTACCAGCCTAGTTTGGCTCCAGCTCGGCTGAACAGCTGTATAGCTAAAGAAATCAAATGAAAGGTTGGAGAGAGGGAGGAAAGGGAGGTGAGGCTGCCTAGGGAAAGGAGGCAACTACTCAGGTGCCAGGGGGTTGCCACAGAATGAGTGGAACAATGTTGTTGCTAAGCATCAGCAGAGTAGACTTCCCATTTGACCATTTCTACAACCAATTCCCCATTTTATTAAGACACTAAATTTTGTATACATATTAAGGAATATGTGTGTGTGTACACATGCACACACACACACACACACACACATTCACCACTCAAACTCATTCACAAAATGGACTATGTGAAAACTGGCAGATGACAGCTGCCTAACTGACATATTGAAAAGGCTGCTGGATTCAGAGCCAGACTCATGTGTGTCCTGGCTCTGCCACTTACTAGTCATATGACACTAGGCAAGTCTTTCTCAAACTCAATTTCTTCATCTATAAAGTGGGGGGGGGGGGCCACAGGGAGATTTAGACTAGCCTAGCATCGTATAATGGATAAAGAACTAGCCTTAAGGCCAGGAGAACCTATGGTTAAGTTTTGCCTCTGACTCATACTGGTTGTATGACCTGCGCAAGTCACTTAACCTCTCGATGGTCCCTTTAATGGCCATCAATGGTCATCTCCTTAACACTGTAAGTTGAAGGGAAGAGGTCAACAGGAGTCCCCTATATGAATAAAATCACAAATCAAGTCCCTATACCTATACCTATTCCATCAATCAATCAACAAGTACTTTTTAAGCAATTAAAACATGCTAGGCACTGAGCTAGGCTCTGTTGATACAAAAACAAGAATGAAAGAGTCTTTGAACTCAAGAAGCTTATATTCTATTGGGGGAAACAACAGATTCACAAGTTGTTAAAATATCATGTTGTTAAGCAAAATTGACTCATTAGCATGGCTTTTGTTTCTTTTGAGTGGAAGTACTTTCAACTGTTAAGTGCTAAGCCCCAGGCCCAGGGCCCTGTCAGGTGTGAAA
>JAQQSZ010017694.1:0-10744 GCA_028646595.1 Phalanger gymnotis | reverse complement strand
AGAAGGGATATACATAATGATACACATGTGGCCCATGTTGAGTTGCTTGACTTCTTAGGGAGGGTGGGTGGGAAGGGAAGAGGGGAGAGAATTTGAAACTCAAAGTTTTAAAAAATAGATGTTCAAAAACAAAACAAAAAAGTTTTTGTAGGCAACAAGAAAATAAGATACACAGGCAATGGGGCATAGAAATTTATCTTGACCTACAAGAAAGGAAGGGAAAAGGAGATGGGAAGGTAGTGGGGTGACAGATGGGAGGGCAAACTGGGGAACAGGGCATCTAGAATATATGCCATCTTGGAGTGGGGGGGGGGGAGGGTAGAAATGGGGAGAAAATTTGTAATTCAAACTCCTGTGAAAATCAATGCTGGAAACTAAATATATTAAATAAAATTTAAAAAAAAGAGGTGAGAGACACGGATTGGTACATGGGAGGGAAAAGGATTTTTTAACTGAGTAATGCCATAAGCAAAGGCATAAAGGCTATTATGGATGAGATGTGGTGGGCACTGGTATGGAAATGTCTTCATTGGAGCAGAGCCACTGTGTTGGGAAATAATGAAAGAGAAGTTTAGCAAGGGGTTTGGGGTTTTGAGGTTTGTTGTTGGAAGACTTTCGTGCTAAATGCAAGAGTTTAGATTTGATATCATAGAAATTAAAACTCATGGTAAGTTGTTAAGGAAAATAATGACATAATGAAAGAAATGAGAAAATTCAGCCTAGAAATTATATGTGAGGTGGATTGGAGGTAGGAGTACCTTTTGGAAAGTTATTGCAATAGTTCAGGTATGGCACATTTATAACAAAAAATTTCCAAATAGTTTTATAGCCTATGATGCCTTTTAAAAAGCTAATACTTGAATATAATTGAGTGTGAATGCCTAGAATTATTAGTTATATTGTTGGCTTGCCTTGCTTTTCAAAGCTCTAAACAGGAGCATAAATTATTGCACATGCCAATGTATATTAACCATTTTTATTGCTCCATATCGATTTCTTTGCACAAGTAATCCTTGTTTAAAACGTTATAAATATTGTATACTAGAAAGGAAACATGGAAACAGCATGATGTAGTGGAAGGAGCATTGGATTTGCTATCCAAGGATCTGGATGTATTCTTTTGTGATGTTGAGTAAATCTGTTCATCTCTCTGGGCTTCAGTTCCCTCAGCTTCAAAATGAGGGGATCATACTAGGTGGTCTTTACCAGGTCTTCTATGATCTTCTTCTCAATGAATAACCTCTCACTCAGAGTCTTGGATATTATGCAAATTGTAACAGCAAAGTATTAAGTGAAAATCTCCAGCCATGATTCTTTTTTGAACTACGTATTTTAATACTCTTTAAAGTGTAATTGAGGTCATGTTAAAGCTATAATTATATTATTCAACTAAGATCTAATGCAATATTTTGATGGGAAAATGTGTTCTGAGTTTTAACTAAGAATTTCAAGAACTCTCCCTCTTCCCAAGCTCTCAAACAGCATTGCCCCAATTAGGTAGGTAGGTAGGTATATTTAGGAGGTAATTATTATATATAATATATATTATATATATAAATATAATTAGGAGGTAGATTATATTCTTTTGGCAACCAATGACATTAATTTTCTATATCCAGCCATACATCACTATACTTCAGTAGTGCACTAAGAGGAGGTAACTTTCTACACCTTGCTTATGTTTAAGAGATGGCACCTGTTTAAGTTCCCCTTTCTGTCAGGAGATAAGTAGTATGCTTCGTCACTGATCCTCCATTAGAGTGGACAGCATTGATTAGTTATGAAATTATCTACTGTTTTATGCTTCGTTTATTGATCTATCAATTCCTTAGGATTAAGCCATTTAATTTCGACTGATTTCTTAATTCTTTCTTCAGTGGTCCTTACTGAATGTAATTTTATTGCCTTTTGGTCAGTAAAAGATGTCTTTAACATTTCTGATTTTCTGCATGTGTTTATGAGGATTTTATGCCCCAATAAATGGTCAATTTTTGTAAATGGGCAATATAGTAATAACAAATATGTTTACTGAAAAAAGGAATGCCCACATGGATGTAATCACAGATCTGTTGAAGCATTGAAGTATTATACCATCTTCTTAACATAATTAAATTGCCTAAAAGTATATGAAACCCAGCCTCATTAGCTGTGTGACCCTGGGCAAGTCACTTAACTCTGCCTCAGTTTCTTCATCTGTAAAATTAGCTGAAGAAGGAGATGGCAAATCATTCTAGTATCTTTGCCAAGGAAACGTTGAATGGTATCATGAAGCACAGGACATGACTGCACAACAACCATAACCTTATATACATCATTACTTCTTAACATTAAGCAGTCCTGATTACCATTCTCTTGGTGGCACTTTCAGAATACCTTCCACCTTTTTGAAACTCAGTTCTTTCTTGTCTGGCTTAAATGTTACATTCTTCTCTTTTAACAGTAACTGATACATCTAAATTAGAATTGGGTCATAGTTATAGAACATTAGACCATAAAGAACATAGACGTTCTGAAAGATCATGTGGTCTAATCCCTATATTTTCCAGCTAAGAAAACTGAAGCCTATTGTAGATAAATAAATTGATCTCTTTCCCTTCTGAATGCCTTTAAGATTTTTTTTGTGTATACCAGTTATGTGGAACTTGTAGTCTCTCCTGTCTTGTACAGATCTTAATCCTCTTAATGATAAATTCTCAAGGGGCAGAGACTAGGTCTTATGCATATTTGTATACTTTATAGTACTTAATACATATTAAGCACTGATAAGAAAAAATAAAACTACTAAATGAATAAAAAAAGTTTTTTCTTTTTCATGTGCTCTTAATCTCCTTTTTCCTGGAAGAACTTTACCTTTGCTTGATTATTGCTTTACGATGATTCATTAATTAACTCTTTTCACTTGTGGCATCTATGCCAGCATGGAGTTCTTCACTTCATTCCACAAAAATATGCATCTAATCACTGTTTGGCAATCAAACTTTACATTTCAAAATCATCTTATAAGTTTAAATTGTAAGGAAAATTAAGGCCTAAATTCTCTAGAAAATTACATCTGGGTAAATGTTGCCTTCACTATCCAATGTAAGACCACTTCTGATTGATTTCATATGAACAGCAGAAAAAACAAATTGGCAGTGTGTTTCTAGAATTTATATATGAATAAAATAGACAAGTCTGTTCTCTGCAGGCTACCACGATCCTTAAGAGATCCTTTTTTGCCCCAGTTGGGAATTATGCAAGTTAAATTAAACAGACAAGTTTAGTGTTTTGGCAGAAAAGAACCATTATTCATTTAATACTGACTTTTTGGTCCTCACCACTAAAATTGTTAAGCAGAGTCCTGAATCTGAACTTAAAATATGCTTAAGTTCATTTTTTTTTAGTGAGGACTGTTTACATTTTAATAATCAGCTTTATAATCTATTTGCCTTTGACTTACAGCATTAAAGACTAACATGAACCCAAAAAACTTTCTCTCTTCTCCCTACCTGGGGTATATATATTGATATCATTGGCCATGCATTGTTGGGTAATGGTAAGATTCCAGATGCTTTATAGAGGCCCAGATTAAAAAAAATTATTGATATCTTTTTGTTTTTTACCCTATAGTATTCCTGCACACTACTTCCATAAGAGGAGATGCCTCATTCCCTTATTCAGTTCTCTCAGTTAACAGCATTGAGTAGTGAATAGTGAGCTGGCCTTAAAGCCAGGAAAGCCTAGGTTCAACTACCACTTCTGACACACACTGGCCGTGTGATTCTGAGTAAATCACTTAACCTTTCAGTATTCTAGGTAATTCTCTAAGAATCCAGGTTGTAGAGAAGGTGGTAACGTGAATTAGACAGGGAGTATCCTCATCTGGGAGTTCTCCATACCAATGAAATCACAGGTCCAGTTCCTGTTCTATTCCTAAAATATAGATTTTGTTTCACCTGATATGAAACGTAGAGGACTCATACCAAGTCCCTAAAGAATCAAAAAAGTTCTTCCTTCCGCCTTCTCCAGTGAACTGTACAGCCCTCCAGACTATAGTATTACTCTGTGTTTGAGGATCCCCTCCAAAGGAAAGCATTTGGGCTCAACTCCCTTCCATCTAATCTGCATGGTTCATAAAACTTACAGTACCACTTCTCACACAAATATCAAGTCCTTGCAATCTGGCTTCTGACTTCTCAATTCAACTAAAACCATTTTTTCCAAAGTTGCCAGTGATTTCAAAGTTATCACATCCAGCGGTTTTTTCTAGGACTTAATTCTTTGTGACTTTTCTGCAGCATTTCGCATGATTGAGCACCCTCTCCTCCTAGATAATTCTCTTCTTCATGGATTTTGATGATCTGCTTCCTCCAGGTTGTTTTTTTTTTGTTTTTTGTTTTGTCTATCTTGGCCACTTGTTCTCAAACTCTTTTGCTAGGTTTTCATCCATATTCTACCCCTTAACTATTGGTATACCTCAGGGTTCTGAACACTCTTCCGTTTTCTCTCTATATTCTCCCTTTTAGTGATCTCATCAGTTCTCATGGGTTTAAATCTTGCCTCTATAGAAAGGTCTTGGATCTATTTAATTATCTCTGGTCTCTATGCATCCATCATCAGTCATGCCTCATCAGTTGTCTATTGGATATTTCCAACTGGTTGTCCCATCAGCATTTTAAACTCAGAATGTCTACAACAGAACTCGTTATTTTAGCATAAAAATTCTACCCTCTTCCTAACTCCCCTATTTCTGGTGAGGATACCATCATCTTTGTAATCACCCAGATCCACAATCTCAGAGACCCCCTAAATCCTCCTTTATCCTTCATGGCCAATTAGTTGCCAGATCTTGTTGATTCTACCTCCTCAACATCTCTCATGTGTCACCTTCTTTCTACTACTTCACTGCCTCATCACCTTTCCCCTGGACTATTGCAACAGTAACTTTTCTCAGGTCTAGTTTCTCTCTTCTCCAATTCGTCCTTCCAGCAGCTGCCAAAATGATATTCCTAAAGAACGGGCCTGAATATGTCACTAATTTATGAGAGGAGCTCTCTCTCTGGCTTCTAGGATCAGATATAAACTCTTCTCTTTGCCATCTAAAACTCTTTACAATCTGGTTTGAGATTCCCTTTTCTACTTTTTTTTTTCCCCTTCATCGACTCAGTGTTTCAGCCAAACTCGTTCTTCATGCTGATGTTCCATCTTCTGCCTCTCTTGCCATAGGTTCTCCCCCATTCCTATAATGTTCTCTCTGCTCACCTCCACCTCATAAAAAGTAAGTAAAAATGATTTTGATAGAAATCTTTCTAATATACCTTTCATACTTTTTAAAAAAACTTCTTAAACAGATTGTGCTGATCATAATCTAACATTTTTCTTAATGAGCCACCTAGGTTATCACAATCTTCAGTTGTACTGTGCTATAATATAGTGACTTCCTTACATCCATTGGGAGCTTTTTGAGTCACTTGCTCAATGCTCTAGAATACTACATTTTTGGAGTGGTTTTTTTTCCTGACTTTTTCATAGCGAACTGTTATTTCTTGCTTTTTTGTTAGTACATAAATTACTAAGCGGCCTTCTTCTAGCTTCACGTTAGCTGTGGACTTGAAAAAACGAGATATCTAAGCCTTGTAGAATTGTGCGAAAAATGAAAGTAAATGAGTTCTCAATGGCCTTTGGTGCTCTTCTATGAGAGTATGGAGTTTGTGCTCTCTATCTTAGCTACCTTTTAGGTTTTCCATTTCTCAGCTATACTCTGGATGGTTTAAATTGTTGGATAAGTAATGTTATAATTTAGCCATATCCATTTTGACTGTGAGTTTGGTGGGGTTTTTTTCCTTTTTAATAAGCACAGAATCTTTGAGAACAGAAAGACTAATTTAAATGATTGTTCTCTTTTTCCATAATAGGTGAATGAAGAATGGAGCGAAATGTGAGCAGAATCCATATGGTTTCTGAACCCAGCATAATTTATTTTCTACAAGTATCTTGGGAAAGAGATGTAGGCTCTGGTTTTGACATAACCCTTACAGATGGCCAGTCAGCGTGGAGTGGAACAGGTAATAACAAAAGCAAATATTCAAGTTTAAACTATTTGTCAGTATCTTAATGTTGGCCTAAGATTACATGATTCTCAAAGAAGAGAAAAGCTGCATAATTTAATTATTTTTATTTTTGTTTGTAAACGGAACACTTGTCTGATGCTGTTTTCTATATTTTATGACAGAAGATGGAAATGATACAAAATATATTCTTTAGGAAATACTTTTTTTGCTCTGGGATTCAGACCTCTGGACATCATTAGCTGTTTTTTTCAGTAAATGTTCTCTTTACAAGAGACTGCTAATATGTTTTCCTTTTTTGGCTTCAATCTTTGACATTTGTCACATTCTTTTCTAATCAAGAAGCATGATACAAAATCCAGGCTAATTTAAGGAATTGTGATCATTTTTATATAAAATGGACTTGAAACAATTTTTACTGTTGTTTTCTTTTAAACAAATGGATTTGTTAATCCAATTATTAGCAAAGATTTCAGTATTTTAGAAGAGTTGTTCAGTATTTCTGAGACCTTTACAAAATCTTATAGAAATACTTACTCATTGATTCATCCTTCCACTGTAATCCTACTTTGGTACCTAAGCAAGGCGTAGAGGTGACCGTGGGCTTTAGAAGGCCAAACCGAAGGGTGCAAACTCTAGAAGGACCTAATGAGGTAGAAAGGCTGGGGATCAACCATCTGTCTGTCCTCTGAGAACCTAGCTAAATTTAGAGAGACTCATCACCAAATGATGTTATTTACACATTTTAGCTGTATATGATTCTTTAAATTATGCTGTTAAAAAGAATATAAGTAAATACATCTGTTCACTCAGTGTGGGTATTCTTGGGTTTTTCCCACCCACAGCAAAACTTCCTTGAGGGGCAGTATCCAGCCTATGACTCATGAGCTGAGAGTACCCCAACTCTTCATTGTCTTCTGCTTGAGGGAAGCACTTCTTGAGCAGGAAATCTGGATTATTACTGTTTCCTCTTCCAGGTAATCCTATCTCTGCTCGTCAATGGACTCCATATACATTTATCTATTGGTGTCTCTCTCTTTTCACATCAACATATATGTTTGATGGGCAAGGCGTTTTTCTCTTCAGAACAGGGCTAAACCTCTTAGTCTTGTCTGAACAGCCTGTGATATTTGACATTGGAAGAAGACCGTAGGTAAGAGCTAGGGCTGAATTTTTCAGCCTTAGCAATTCTCAGACCATCTACTGAGTCGTAGATGGTTTCTAGCCTGCCTTACTGGAGGAAGTATCTACCTAGCCAGATTTATAGATGCTTGAGATATTGATTCATTATCTGAAAGATATTTTTCTAATTTAATACTGTGAATAACATCCTAGCGTATGAGTCACTTAATAAATACTTGTTGATTGATTGATGACATAGGATAATTAATTTTTATCTCAAAAACTTTTATGTACATCAACATTTAACCGAAAAAAGTTTCCTTGTCATTTGTAGGAATTCAAATGCTATTTATGCATTTTTCCCTAAATTTCACTGTTACAGTCTATATCATCCTACTAATTTATAAAAATGTCATTCTATACATTCTCATAAATGAGGTGGATTTTTTTTCCCCCAGAAGTCTATTTATAACTTGGTTGTTTAGAATTCAGAAAGAATTTTCTTATAGAAAGAATCTTATAGAGAAATTCTTTTTCTCAAAGGAGTATATTTACCTCCACCAAAGCTAAGCTATAATGCTAATAATACTATTGTAACCTGTTGCTTCTGTCTGGCAAAATGTGTTCTGGCCTTCAATGGGAACATCCAGATGTGATGCTAGAAACCCATTTCCCTTGCTATAGTCTAGTCTATGGTGGAGGATGCCTCTCTTTTCCTCAAGTGCCATGCAGTGAGGTAGGGACTTGGGATAATGTATGTAAAGGACCTGGCAGACTTTAAAGTAGTATATAAATGTCAGTGGTCCTTGTTATTCTGTTTGGGTTAATGTTTAGGGGGAAGAGAGTATTATCTGAAGAAGTCCATGAGCATAAATAGTTCGTTTTTACTAAATAGAAAACCATTATAGTATACTTCACAAAAGTTTCTTATAAAAAATTTTATGTGCAAAACGATAAATTGTCAACATTCATAATTAGTGTGGAAAGATCTAACATGAGGTTCAAAATCGATCTTAATTCATAGTTGATAACAATAGTAATAGCTAACATTTATATATTATTTATTATGGGCTAGACACAGTGCTAGGTGCTTTATGATTATTCTTTCCTTTGATCCTTGCAATAACCCTGGGAGGTAAGTGCTATTATTACCTCCATTTTACAGATGAGGAAACTGAGGCAGACAGAGGTTAAGTGACCTACCAAGTATCACACAGCTAGTAAGTGTCTGAGACTAGTACGTTTGACAGCTTAAGATATTAAACAAAAGCTTTACAATCAGCCATAAGAAATTAAGTTCTGTCTTTTTATTCTATAGTCTTCTTTTGATCTGTTAATAAATGTAGATTTTAAAGAAGAAGGTTGAAAAAATCAAACACTCAGCAAAGACAAGTTACTATCTGCCACATAGCTATGCTAGGTCATGTGGATCCAGAAACAAAAGTGAAATAGTCCTTGCCTCTGGAAATTTAAATCCTTTTAATTTTCATTTTTAATTAGAATGCATTTATTTTCTATCCTCGTTTTTCCATCCTACTAGAAAAAAAGGAAAAAACAAAATGCAGAGTCAACCAGAACAAATTCCCACATTGATTATATTAAAATACATATCTCATGGCTGCATCTTGAATCTATCATCTTTCTGTCTAGAGGTCAGTGGCATCCTTCATCAGTGGCCTTCTGGAATTGTAGTTAGCCATTACATTGACCAGAGTTCTTACGTCTTTCAAAGTTGTCTTTACAATGTTGTTGCTTTGTATAAATTGTTTTCTGCTTCTACTTCTGCTCAGAATCAATTCGTACAAATCTTCTCAGGTTTCTGTGGAACCATTTCTTTAATTATTTCTTATGACTTAAATAAATATGTTCTATTAAATTTGTATAAAATTATTTGTTCCATCATTCCCCAGTTTATGGTATCCCCTTAGTTTCTTGTTCTTTGCCACTGCAGGGCCATCCCTATTTGTCCTGATCTATATCTTGCCACTAGACCCAGATGACTCTGGAAGAGAGAGTGAGGTTGGTGACTTTGCACAGCCCTCCCTCACTTAAATCCAGTCTACTTGCATGTCCTGGCCCTCTTCAAGAATGAAGGACAAACAGCAACAACATTGTTCTTTGCTACTACAAAAAGAGCTCCTATAAATATTTTCATACATATGAGTACTTTTTGTATATATTTGATCTTTTGGGGGCACAGTCCTAGTAGTAGTGTTGCTTTGTCAAAGCACATGCAGAATTTAGTAAATTTTTAGGCATAATTCTAAAATGTTTCCAAAGTGGCTGAATAGATTCACTGATCTACCAACAGTAGATTTATGAACCTGTTTTTTCTTAGCACTTCTAACATTTCTTATTTTCTTTTTTGTCAGCTTTGCTAATCTGAAGATTTGAAGAATCCCTCTTAATTTCGGAATCATTGATTAGTTTTACATTAACAATGAATGTATTTCATCTATTCTCATAGAGTTTTATTGGTATTTGGTGATGGGAGTTTATCATTTCTTCCTCAAATGCATTAGCACTGTGTTAACTTAAAGTTGGTTGGTAATTGATGTCATATGATCATAAGTACCCACTGGTTATTATATGGCCTTGATGAGAATGTCAACAACAGCAATACAACTTATGATACCCTTCTCATAAACAGCATAAATATAAACTTACTAACCTTCTCTTCATTAAATAATCAATCTTCCACATATGTATTCTCTTAGAGAAGCTTCCAGACTTGGTGAGAAATTTTGTGATAGATTTCAATGGGCCAAAGGCTTTTTAAATTAATGAAATTTTAAAAAATGAGTTGATATTATCAAATACCTCTAGTGGGATGAGAAAGCTAATTTTTTTTTTTGGCATTGATGTACATTTTCTTTATGGCCTTAGGTAAGGCATTTATCTGTTCTGTGTCAGTTGCATGTAGATATTCAGGATAAAGTTTAAGGACTATACTTTCCTTGCTTATCTCTTGTCATCAGGGTATTTTCTTGGCTTTTGCCTTTCTATGAACCTTTCCCTTTTTCAATCATTTTTTCTTGTTTGTCTCCTGTACACAAATTGTGTGGTACACTGTAATGGTAATGTAAATTTGAAGATAAACCCCATCCATTAATAGGCCCACGTGACCTGCATATGTAACAGGAAGCCTAAGGCACATGTGGTGGGAGGAGCTTGATGAACAAGTGGAACAAGAAAGGATGGAGCAGGAAGGAAATTGGTCGGAGCAGTTAGAGCTGAGGGAGAGAGAAGAGGGAAGCTCACTGTTCTGTGAGTGTGTTTGTGGGAAGGCCCCAGCAAAAGGGGGAAGGCTGTGGAGTGGAGCTGCTCTCTGCTGTGATAATGTGTGCTAATTTCTTTGCTGCTATGATGGATTGGACTTACTGGGTTTTTTTTTCCATTTTTTTTATTTTTAGATTGCAACATACAGTTCTACATAATTTTGGGTTCCAGATTTTCTTCCCTCCCTCCCCCCCTTCCCCAAGAAGGCATGGCATCCCATACAACTTCCAGGTATAGCTAGGCATTGAATTAATTTATAAATTTTCTCATGTCTCATGAGAAAGGCGAAACAGAAC
>JAQQSZ010017693.1:0-10744 GCA_028646595.1 Phalanger gymnotis | reverse complement strand
GGAGGTCCGTGTGGGACCGACCTTACCCAGGGACCATCCAGGCTGTCCTGCGGTGGAGCCCTGCTTCCCTCTGCCACTTTGTGGGTTCTGCAGCTCTAAAATTGGTTCAGAGCCATTGTTTTATAGGTTTTTGGAGGAACTTGGTGGGGAGCTCACGCCAGTCACTGCTTCCCAGCTGCCATCTTGGCTCCGCCCCCTAGAAGCAGCATCTTGAGATCCTTGGCAATTGGTATCCAGGGATGATGGGAATTACCCAAAAAAAAAAAAAAACAAAAAAAAACCAACAAACACAACAACAACAAAAAACAATTTTTTAAATATCAGGCAGAAAACAAAACGCTAAAAGATTTACAGAATGAGCCAGAAAGAAGTCAGCTTTAGAAAGTGAGGAAAAACTCAAGATGAAATAACTAGAGATCTTATAGCTAAGAAAAAGTCAGTCAACAAGCATTTAAGTGCTTACTATGTGCCAGGCACAGTGATAAGCACCAGGAATACAAATACAAGCAGAAAGGATAGTCCCTGTCTTCATGGAGCTTCCCCTCTAATGGGGAACATTTCCATTCTAATGAAACACATAAAAGGACTAATTTATAGAGATTTCTGTTTATAAAAATCACTCAACAAAAATTTACTAGGCACTTACTATGTGCTGGGCACTTTGCTAGGCTCGGGGGATACAAATAAAGGTAAAAACATGGTACCTGCCCTCAAACAATATACATTCTAATGAGAAAGAAAGCCTGCAAAAAACTAGGTACATACAGGATATAGAGAGAGCAAGTATAAAAGGAAGGTAATCTCAGAGGGAAGGCATTAGTAGTCAGGGAGACAAAATTATAGAAAGTGGGATTTGAGGTAAAACAATTCAGGATTACTGTTGAGGATCTACCTCTTTTCTCTTCAGAGATTCAATCAACAACAATCCTTCACAAAAAAATTATCGCACAATTTGCTTAAAGTCAATACGATGGCCCTCAGGTCCAAGAAGTGCCTTTTGCTATTTTAGAATCTTTATCAGGCATAGTGTTCTATATTCATGCAGAATGTAGACTTTTCCTGATCTGAAGTGGTTCAAGTCCTCTCGTTCTTCAAATTATCTTGTTTTTACACAAAAACTATATTAATTTTTGTGTTTTTATCATCAGTATTTTACATATATTAGATGCTTAATAAATTTTGTTTAACTAAATCATCCCTTTGGACCCACACGTCTGACCAAAACTGACCCAGCTCCTTGACACTTTTAATTTGCTCTTTGAGTATAAAATTTGATGTACTTCTCTCACACACACCCCATATCCAATATGCTGGCAAGTCCTACTGAGTCCATCTTCTTAACATGTCTCTTATATGGCCCCTTCTCTCTTCTGACACTGCCACCACTCTGGTACAAGCCCTTACCGCCTCATGTCTAGACTATTGAAACAGCTTGCTGGGTGGACTGGCCTGCCTCAAGTCTCTTCCCACTCCAATCAATCCTTTACTCAGCAATAAAAATGATCTTTCTAAAGCAAAGGTATGATCATGTTACTGCATTTCCCCACATCAATAAACTCCAATGATTCCCTATCATCTCAAGGATTAAATATAAAATCTTTTGTTCACATAAAGCCCTTAATAACCTTGCCCCTTCCTACCGTTCCAGGTCTTCTTATATCTTATTCTCCCCAACATATTCTGTGATCGAATGACACTACCCTCCTTGATATTCCTCTCACAAGATACCATCTCCCAATTCAGGGCATTCTCATTGGTGGTGGCCCCATACCCAGAATTCTCTTCTGGCTATCTCGGCTAAAATCCCACCTTCTACAAGAAACCTTTCCCAAATCTGTTACTGACAGTGATTTCTCTGTTGATTATTTTCAGTTCGATTTAATTTATACATATACATATTTTAATTTATATATCTTGTTAATACATAGCTGATTGCACATTGTTTCCACCATTAGACTATAAGCTACTTGAAAGCAAGAATTTTTTTTTTGGCCTTTCTTTGTATCCCCAGTGTGTACGGGGTAGATGTATGGGGTGTTCAGTGAGGACTATAGGCTGGATGATCATTTGTTGTTATAGAGGGGGTTCTTCTGATTCAGATCTGAGTTAGACTAGATGACCTCTAATGTCCCTTCCAACTAAGACTCAGTTTACTCATATAAGAATACAGAAGATGTTTGAGTAGGTACGAAGTTGGACATGATCTGAGCCTTGATAGAACACAAGTATTCAGAAAGGAAGTACATTCCAAGCATGAAGGATAGCTTGGGCAAATGCATGGAGAAAAGTGAAGGAACATCAGTTTGAGAAGGAGCTAGCAGTCCATAGTGGCTGGAACATAAATTATGCAAAGGGGAGTAACGAGAAATAAATCTGGAAAGACAATACTATGAGGAAAGATAGGCAGGAGGAAAACTACGGAGAGCCTTAAAAGCCAAGCTGAGGAATTTTACATCTTACCACTGACATAGAAAGGAGTCACTGAAGGCTTCTGAATAGTAAAATAACATGGTCAGCTCAGTGTGCTGAAAAGCAATTGGCAGAAAAAGCCTTCACATCTCACCTACTGTTTTAGGAGTTTTTAAACTTGATTTCTCAGTCAAACATAAGCTTCTAAAGATTGTTTGTCTACATTCAGTCCCCAAGTGTTAAAGTATTTCCTGCACGTAAATTCTTGATCTGAATCATCCTGGTCAACTCAATCTTAAATAATCTCTTCTACTGCCCATAACACTTAGCAAATGGCTTCTTGGAGAGAATGTCTTCAATATCTAGATCTCATTTCACATCCCTAATACCCAACAATGACTTCCAAGTACAATTCACAATAGGGACCATAAATGTGAATCTGAAGAACACCCATAAAACCTTCCACAGTCCAGTACAGACTGATCACATGAAAAATCTACTAAGATCTACAACAGGAAAACTCTTAATGTGTTCCAGCCTCAAAATTAACTAAAGTCAAGCATCTTTTCTAGGTATAAATCTCAGCCCTAGAATATACAACTTCTATTCACATTTAACAAATTTCTACTGATTATTCAAAATATACCTAGTGCAGTTTGCCTATTTAAATGATAACTAATCATAAGGTAATAGATCATAAAATACTTTGAGATGTAATTCAAATTTAACACCCGTGCTTTGACCATTTCAATTCTCCAAATCGCATTAGATTTGAGAAACTCCAAAAATGAAATTCTCAAACTCAAATTACCAAATAGCAGTGGCCTAAATTTTTATTATACTGAGAGAATTTTATATAAAAGAAGCATCTGTAACTTAGGCCTATAAGTGTATTGGAAAAAAAAATAGCACTGCTTTCTACACAAAGAATAGTAGTCCTCATCAGAGTTGAAACATCTGTATTCACTTTAAAGCTCATCAAGACAGACTGACATTTTTAGGAGAACCATATGGTTTGCTGAGCGGTCATCTAGAACAGGGTCTTTTGTCTGGTGAGGTCTATTCAAGGTCCATTTACTTGTATATAGAGAAGCTAATGGGGGGGGCAGATTTTGAAGTCTAGAAAACAGAGAGAAACAAACCATCTTCTATCTCTGCTAAGAATGTGACAAAATGTGCTTCATAAAATCATTTAGATATTTCCTTTCAAACAGAGTTCCCAAGGTCTGAAATAATTCTAAGAAAGCTGTGAAACAAAAGGACTCTAGAGAAGTATGAAACTTTCATAGTGAAAGGTCTTCATCCAGCCAAAGACCACCTCCCTAAAAAAGCATTTCCATTTTAAAGGATAAAATACTTTCCTTTTAAAACAGAGAAGGGCAGAGTTCAACAGCTGTGCTATATTAAACCTGAGCCCTTCCAAAGGAAGAACAAGAGTCTCTAGAGAGAGTAGTAACATGGCCTGCTTTCTCCACAGTGATCACCAAGAGAATGCCTGCTTTTCCTCAGAGAAAACATTTTCTCAAGGAAAAAAAGTCAGTGATAGGAGTGTCTAATACATAAAAATATGCCAATAAGTAATCACAAAATTTTCTTCCTGAAAGAAAGGTTTTACTCTGAGTTGGGGGAGATGCTTTTTGAAGAGGTTTTCAAGTCTTAGGTCCTTCAATACAGAACCTATATTTAACAAACAGCAATAATATCCCAAAAATATTCACAACAGCCTACTCAATATGAGAACATGTATGAAAGAGGTAGCAAGGTAAGCCCAGTGGATAGAGCACTGGATCTGGACTCAGGTAAACCTGAAGTTAGAAGAGATCTTCAGCCTCAATAAATTACTAGCTTCAGGACCCTGGGCAAGTCACTTAACCTCTTTCAGCATCAGCTTCCTCATCTCTAAAATGGGGATATTAACATCTACCTCCCAGAGTAGTTGTGAGGATCAAATGAAATATTATTTGCAAAGTACTTTACAGACCTTAAAATGCTATATAAATACTATTATTACAATACAGCAACTGACTACTTGGAAGGAAGTTATTATTCTTATATGAAAGTACTAAAAATATATATAATAGCAAAAATTCTAAAAAGAAATTCTAAATCACTCATATAATCAGTATTAGCAAATATTTAGATAAACAAATGCTGAGCATCAATTGGAATACTGCTATTGTATAGATGAGAAAGAACAAATCTTCATCAGTGGTTTGAGAAAAACTGATAATGCATTTCCCTATAATTCCTATTAAAAAATAAACTAGAAATTACACTACCTACTCAATCTAGCTAATTCACACAAGGAGCATGGCTAAGGAACAGGACCTGCTCTCCCAACCCCAGAAAAAACAAAAAAAGAGGTCTTGCAAAGTAAGAATAGGTATCACAAAGTACATGTATTAAAGCACAATGTGCACCTCTATTTTTTTTTCAAGCATTACCGATGAGTTGCCACAGTCAAGTATTTATCAACCAGTTGCCAGACAACTGGTGATAAGCATCCAGCTAGTCCTTGGAAAGTAGATTTGGTCTACTATCAGGCCAATACTCAAAGCCCTTCTATGCCAGCCAGAGCTTACACTTTACTTGACTACCCTTCAAGAATTTAATTACCTCTACACCATGAGGCATCATACAGGTAATAGCAAACCAAGAAAACAAGGAAAATACAAAACAATCCTCAATTCCTCCTTCTTTTTCTGTAATGACAATGGTAGAGGGCAGGGGAGTGGGTGGAGGTGGGGAGGGGGGATGGATGGACAGGGAAAGTGCTAAGAATCACATGCCTTTTAGACCTTCTATAAAGTTAAACTTGGCTGCTGATACTCTGAATTTGCGATCAGTCCAATCTGATTTCATATCACATGATCACAGACTTGGAGCCAGAAAGGATCTTGCTGGCCATCTAGAGCAGGGGTAGGGAACCTGTAGCCTTCCAAGTCCTCAAGTGCAGCCCTTGGACTGAATCTAGACTTCACAGAACAAATCCCCTTAATAAAAGGATTTGTATGTAAAACTTGGACTCAGCCAAAGGGCCACACCCAAGGACCCAGAAAGCCACAAGTGACCTCAAGGCCATAGGTTTCCCATCCCTGATCTAGAGCAACCCCTTAGGCAGCTAGGTTGTGTAGTGAGTGGGTAGTGTGCAGGACTTGAGTCAGAAAAATGCAAATTCAAATCTAGCCTCAGATACTTACTAGCTTTGTGACCCTAGTAAGTAACTTATTCCCTCAGCCTGTCTCCTCACCTTTAAAAGAGAGATAAAAATAGCACCAACGTTATAGGGTTGCTGTGAGGTTAAGATGAGATTATATTTATAAAGTGCTTGGAAGAAACTGAGGCCCAAGTCATTTAACAACGACCTGCCCAAAATCACCAAAGGAAAGAAATCAGATTCGATTCAAAAAATCAGGTCTTCTGACTCGAGCCAGTGCTTTTCCAGAGGATATTCAACACAAAGGTGGAAATCGATGATAACGGTGACAACTACACTGTACAACATGAGTCAAAGAGTAGGGGGGGCCATAGGCTTGTAGATTACACAGAAGCCTTACTTACTCCTTTACAAAACGAATACATTCTTCGAGAAAAGAATCAGTAGGCATTGGACATTGCAAGCACTGAATACCAACAAACACACACACAAAAGTGAAACTGATTACATTTAACAGACATGAATAGACTCATTATTGTTGTGGGAGTCATCTCTGAAACAGCTGTGTACAGTCATATCACAAACTTGTCAGAGCAAAGGTCAGAATTAATAAACAGCTAGAAGAAGAATAAGAAAAAGATATGCTATGCCATTGAAACAACTCAATCTTGAGCTATTTAAACAAGTAATTGATCATAAAAATGATCCATGGCAGCAGTTAGGACTTAAAAGAAAAGGAGACTTGCAGATGAATCTTAATTCAGATACTTATTAAGTTGTGAAACTCTGGACAAGCCACTTTATCTCTCACAACCTCAGTTTCCTCATCTGTAAAATGAGAGGAAATAGATTTAGACCTACATTTCATACCAAGATAAGCTCCAAGTAGATAGATGACTTAGATATATTAAGTTCATATTACAAATTAGAGAAAAAAGGAAGAAATGTCTGTTCAAATCTAAAGCATAACAGTTTACAACTAAACAAGGGATAGAGAGGATTTCAGAAGATTAAAAAAAGGCAATTTTGATTACACAAAATCTAAAAGGTTTTGTATAAACAAACCAGTGCAGCTAAAATTAGGAAAAACAGTTAACTGAGTTTGAAAAAGACTTGTAGAAAATTAATTCTGATAAAAGTCTCACTTCCAAGAGAACTGACCCAAATCTGTAAGAATAAGAGACATTTTCCAAATGATCTTTACAGATATGAAGAGGCAATTCTCAAAGGCAGACATGTAAGCTTTCAAGAGCCATGTGTAAAAATGCTCCAAATCACTAATAATTAGAAAAATGCAAATTAAAGTAACTAAAGTTCCACCTTGCATCCATCAAAATATTGGTAAAGATGACAAAAAAGATCACAAACAGTGAAGGGGATACAGGGGAGGAGAAAAGCACATAAATTCATTGTTGGTGAAGCTATGAACTGGTACAGCCATTCTGGAAAAGTTTCTAGTCACTAAAATGTCCATATCCTTTACCACCAATACCTCTAGCAAACCTATTCCCAAAATAACTCAAAGAAAGAGAAAAAAACTGGAAATGTGCAAAAATATTTATAGTCGGTAGGGAGAACTGGAAACTAAAGGAGGGTGCCATCAATTGGGGAATGGCTGAACAAGTTATAGTAAATAAAGGTAATTGGAACACTTGTGCCATAGGAAAAAATGAAAGGGATGACTTCAGAGAAATTTGGGAAGAAATCTGGGTAGAGAGATGCGAGGAGAAACAAGAGGAAAAAAAAGTATATAATAACAACACCATAAAGCTTATAGGTGAAAGACAGAAAGCTTTCCCACTAAGTCACATATTCATTTGGAGTTTTCAAATTCCTCTGAAAAACCTAAGACCTCTGATAAATGCAATGGCCAAGCAGGACTCCAGGGGACAGATGATAGGTCTATGCTACCCACCCTCTTGACAGCTGATGGATTCAAGAACAAGACATTTTTGGATATGGACAATGTGGGAATTTGTTTGGTGTGACTGTACATGATATAAAAACTGTTTTTACTTTTTTTTTAATGAGGGAGAGAAAATAATGCTTAACTGAAAATAAACTTTTAAAAAACATAAAATGAAGGAATTGGACTTGATGGCTTTTAAGGTCCCTTCCAGCTCTAAATCTGTGATCTACAGTAATGGACAAAAAAATTCTATCAAGATCAGTATAATAATTTTATACAGAAGTATAACTGATGTATATCAATTGCAATAACAAAGACACCAAAAGAGCCTAAAAAGCCTTTTAGTTAGCAAATATTTGGTTTACTTGCCAAGAAAAGATGGCAATTTAAAATATAAAGTCATTTATAAAATAATACAAAGAAGAACCATATATGATTAGGAACAGTATCACCTCATAGAGTAGAGCATAAAGAACAGAATAATTTTAGAGAAAGTCTGGTAAGAAATTAAACTAAGTAGTTATTGCCAGGGCAGTTAAATATAAAAATGGAAGAATGATAAACAGAAGAAAAGTGGAAAAGACATATAAAGATTTTTACAATAAAAATGATCAAGATAACATCAAAAACAACCCACTCATAAACCTACTTTCTCATTTGCACAAAAATTTTCTAAGATTCATCCCTCTATGCATCCAGGACATCCTCAATGAAGATATTAGAAAGAAAAAGTCAGGCTTTCACAAGTGATTTGCTATAATGGACATCTCTACCATCAGGTAATTCACTGAAAGACATAGAGAATACAAGATCCCAATGTTTTTGTTGTTTGTTGGCTATAAAAAGCACTTGTACTTGATTTGATATATTGCCTTTTTTTTTCCAACATATGCACCAGGGATTCTTAATCTGGAGTCTTAAAAAAATGTTATAACTATATTTAAATATAATTGGTTTCATTTCTAATACTATATTTTATTTTATGCGTTTAAAAACATTATTCTAAAATGGGGTGTTAGGGGCAACTAGGTGGCACAGTCAGTAGAGCCCCAGCCCTGGAATCAGGAAGACCTGAGTTCACATCTGGTCTCAGACACTTGACACACTGTGTAACCTTGGGCAAGTCATTTAACCCCAATTGCCCTGCCTCCCCCCCTCCAAAAAATAAAATAAAATGGGGTGTTAATAGGCTTCACTAGATTGGCAGAGGGGTTCACATGACACAAAAAAGGTTAAGAACCCAAGCTATATGTTGCTTCCTCTATTTGTATGTAAGTCTGTGCAGAACAGGAACTGTTTCTTCTTTGTCTTCCTATTTCCAATCTTCCTATCACAATGCCCAACACAAAGAAGATGATTAATAAATGTTGGTTGGTTGATTGACCTATTGGTGGGATTTAGTAAAGGGAAATGCCTCCATCTTAAAGACTTTTCCAACAAGGTATTGCCCCATCCCTACATTAAAGTTATTCGAGATTCACTGAAAACAAAACAACATCTCTCTGAAAAATGATTACAAAGAAGCAATTTTCCTCTGTGTTTCATTTTCCACTTCCACCTAAAGTCCCTTGTTGGGAACAGACCTAACCTCAGTGAGCTAATTGAAGAGACGCCCCCAGCTTCCCTCTTCTAACAAACTATATTATATAAAACTGGCTTGCCTCTTTTAAATGGATCTTCCCTATAGTCCTACTCTAATACTCCATCTTGAAATGAAATTAACTCCAAGTTCTTGAAGGCTCAGTATAAGCCCTCAAAGACCAACTCAAAATGGCTTATCACAAAATACTGTCCCCTAGGTGAAGTTTTTGGCCACAGCAATTCATGAAACTGTATACTTGAGCATAGAGAGGCTACCACCTTCAACAATGGAGAAAATACCCACAATGATGAAATTACGTAACTTTAGATAAAAAAGCATATGAGTCCAGAAGGTATAAATAGGACAATTTGTTGGGAGCATAGGCTGAGTAAGTATAAGGATAGTATTTTTAAGGCATTAGATTTTGAGTTCCATGAGGGCAACAATAATCTTTTACCTCTTTTCCTATCCCCTCCCTTCCCCCACCAGCCCTTAACTCTAACATCCTCCCACACCCTGCTTAGTACAGTGTCTGACACTTAGTAGGCTTAATAAACGTTGATTGATTTATGGATTGACTAGAAGTAGACGTGTTTTGGCAACTGAAGTAACTGAATATAGCACCTTAAACTCTTGATACTGTTACAAATAACTAGGAAAAAGTATTCAATGCCTATATTTTATATGACTATGTTGTTCTAAATATAGGCTTAAATCAGATTATTTAAAAGGTAAAAAAACTCAAATTCATACTAAAAATAACTGCACAGAATTACTACATAAAAGTATATTTGCTTTTAATTCAAATAAAAACATTTTATCACAGGATTATTGGCTTTTGAGGAAAAAGATTGCCTATATTCAGACCCAAAGACAATATTTACATTGGTCAGTATCCTATTTTTCCATCACTGTCTTTCACAGAGAAGACTACTAAGTAGCAAAGGAAACTATTCCCTTAGGCTTGTCACAAATTATAGTTACTGTAAGTTTTTTTTTTTTAAACAAGCACTTTACCCATGTATATACTGGTTATTACACTGAATACTTTCCATTTAGAGAGGAACAAACGCCTCACTAATTGGATATACCAAAAAAAAATTAAAGGCTACTCGAAACCCACTAAAATTCCAACCCACTTTGATAGAGACCTGCCCATTAGTGCAGGTCTTCTAATAAGCACAACATTTTTTAAAAGTATTATTAGAAGTTACTTTTAGTGCCTTATAAGCTTTGAGAATTCAGCTTTGGATGAGTTATACAACAAAACAAAGACCGGTGTGGACAGTTACCTGTTAATACTGACTACTCAAAGTCTGAGGTAGCAGCCATAATGGTTTTGAATAGTCCTAAATATTTCTCAAATTTGAGCTAGCCTAGTTTCCCATGATAGAAAATAGCACTCTACCAATCCCCGGAATTCCCACTGACTGGGGTTCCTACATATTCTCCCATTGTTCTACCTTTAACTGACCAGATGTTGAAAAGGGGCAGGTTGCTAGGACAAGGAAAGAGTAGGTCCAGATAACCTGACAGTCTACATGTGCTGGTCAGTAAACATGTAATTGAACACACATAATCCAAGAGAAGAGCAAATGTTGAATCTATGAATTGCATTTGAGGACATTCAGTCATTAAAAGTAAATAAGACCAGGGGGGCGGAGCCAAGATGGCGGCTGGAAAGCAG
>JAQQSZ010017692.1:0-10744 GCA_028646595.1 Phalanger gymnotis | reverse complement strand
TTGCTGCCTGGCCATGTTCCCAGCCAACTACTTGACCCTTGAGTTTTTCATCAGGGTATAACTGCTTGTAGAGTAGATAGTACTTTTTTCCAAGCTTGAGGGGCTGCACTATTGTTTTCAGAGCCATTTCTACACAGCAAACTCTGCCACGCCAGTGATCCTCCTCCCCCAAGACCTGCCAACTGGTACTGGACTCAGATCTTAAGCAGGATCTGAACTCCACTCTGATCAGCCACTTAATTCCTCCCACCAGATGGGCCTGGGGCCAGAAGCAACTGCAGCTGTAGTTCTGTAGCTGCACCACCTCTGCTGCTCCGGGGCATTGGCCAAACCATGAACTCCTTTCACTCTGTCTCAGTAGCTTTTCCCACCAACCTTCTCTGATGTCTTTGGTGTTTGTGGGTTGCAAAGTCTGGTAACTACCACAGCTCACTGATTCAGGGTTCTGGGGCCTGTTCTGCCTGGCTCCCAGTCTGGTTGGTCCAGGCACAGCCCATGCTGGGCTCTGCTCTGCTCTGCTCCACTCCCAGCTCCGTGAGTGATAGACTTTAGCTCGTGACCATCCAGACTGTCCAGGGCTGGAGCCCTGCTTCCCTCTGCTATTTTGGTGGGTTCTGCAGTTCTAGAATTTGTTCAGAGCCATTTTTTATCGGTGTTTGGAGGGTCCTCGGGGAGAGCCCTAGGCAAGTTCCTGCTTTCCAGCTGCCATTTTGGTTCCATTCCCCCTTTTCTCCCCCCACAGAGATCAGTCCCTTCTAACAATGAAATTCTGTGAGTATGTGGGCTTTGACTTAGTAAAGTTAGGAAATGAGCACAGACTTCTTGGGTAGTCAGGGAGGAAACAGATGATTTCTAAACTGGACAAGGATGGACTCTATATCTTCTCTTTGTGTCCAATAATTGCTAAATTGTAAGTAATTTATACTTTAAAAAAATCTTCATATTGTTAGAAAGATAACTTTCATTGCCCTCAAGATGACCGGCCTGAGAGTGAGCTGCTGTCATCAGCTAACTGCAAAGCAAGATTACCAATGCCCCCCAGTTTATAGAAGTGAACATTAGCAGCTACGTGTACATAACTATACAAGATTGTCTACCTTATAAAACTTCCAGTTGAAAGCAAATAATGATTTCGTTTTAGTATAATCCACATTCTTCCTTCTCATTTCTAATGTGCCTCTCATACATTTAGGTTTCCATGAACTGAAATCTCCAAATCTGTTGAATTGCAGTATCTCCGAATTGGAAAATATCTCAGATGCCACGTGGTCCAGTCTTTAGTACAAGAATCCCTCTACTGCGTCTCCAGGAAGTGAGCTTTAGACTGAAGACTTCGGGCGAGGCCTCCCATTCCAATTTTGGATGGCTCTAATTGTTAGCAAGTTCTCCCTTGCATCAAGCCTACATTTTCCTCTTAGCAACTTCTACCCATTGCTTATAGTTTGTCCTCCTGAGCTAAACACAACAAGTCTATTCCTTCTTCCACATGATATCCCTTCAAATTCTCCAAAGTGGTATCAATCTTCTATTTTCCAGACTAACTTAAATAACACCAGTTCCATATGACACAAACTCCAGGCCATTCCCCATCTAGCTGCCTCCCTGTTCTTCCTAATATGCAGTGCTAAGAACTGTGTACAACATCGCAGATGTGTTCTGACTAGTGCAGAGTATAGCAAAGCTGTCGCTTTGCTAGTCTGGCATGGTGTGCCTCTGTTGGTTCAGTCTAAGATTTCATGAGCTTTTTTGACTGCTATGTGACTCTATTGACTCATTTTAAGCCTGTAGTCCACTCAGATCCCCAGATCTTTTTCGGATGAATTACTGCCTAACCACAACTCTCTCATCTTGTACATATGAAATTGATTTTTTTAAACCTAAAGGTAAGCCTTTATGTCTGTCCTTACTAAATGTTTTCTTATTCAATTTGGCACAATATTGCAGGTTTTCAAGATCTTTATTAATTCTGACATGAAATGTTTTAGCTATCATTTCCATGTTTGTTTCATTTATAAAGTTTGATAAGTTCACTCTATGTGTATGTTTATATAGCCGCTGGAGATGGAAAAAGCACAGATTAAACATTTCCACTATGACCACTTTTTTTCCCAAGAGAAACCCTAGAAATGCCCTTGAGACCCTTTAATAGAAGACGGATGCATTGGTGGAAGCACACCATAAAACCATAATGGTGTAACGGACCTGCATGCGAAATATAAGCACAGACATGTAGGGCCAGGTGTGTTGACACACCCTGAAGAACGCTGCTCCTCCAGAAAGAAGTTTTCCCTGAGGTGGAGGGGGAGGGTCAATGGAATGTTCCCCAAGGTGTGTCTGTCCACCTAGACCATGATCTATGCCTGACTATGAGTCAGAAGGCCCAGTCTCAAAATCCCACTCTGCTACTTATCATTTAACCTTTTTTTTGCACCTCATTTTTCTCATTTGTAAAATGAGGGATTGGGCTAGATTATTTCCTGGGTTATTTCCAACTCTAAATCCTGTGATACTTATCTCTTCTTATCTACTTGTAACATGTGGTTACTCTTAAACTTTTGCCTATGGGGCAGATTTGTAAAATCTGAGCCCTGTTTGTAGTAATTCTGCCCTTGGAAGTGTTGTTATAAAATGACTCCTGCTTATACTCCTGGGTTACAGAACAAACTTTGCTAACAATAGGCTAGGGTTTGAGCTCCCAGTCCTGTGCTAGGAAATGGTCACTCTCCCTTGTGCATGATTCCTTCCCATTGGGCCTTTATGCTGCAAACAACGGGTTACCAGGCAACACGAAAACAGTCAACCACAGGTATCTGTAAGGAATAATATTAAATCTGGCAAATGTATTCTTTAAAAGAATTTTTTAAAAACACACAATTAAGCAGAAGGGGACCGTATTCCTCCCAGCTATTTTCAACTTGGTCTAAAGCCTCGTATAACCTAAATTCTCACTTTTCATTTATCAAATCCTGGTTAACTATTAGATACTTCCTAGCTTTAGTAAAAGCAAGTAAAAAAAACCTCTTTTCCGCCATCAGTTTGCGAAATGTCTATTTTTGTAGATTTACTAATTAGTAATGAGTTGCCTTGGGCCGTAATTTGTTCTCTAGATACGAAAGTGCACAAGCTAAGGGCTTCTCTAGCCAGGCTTCCTCTTGTTCCCAAAAGCCTTTGAACATGTAATTATGAGTCATGGTGCTCACAGCTTGGCATAAAACTGACTCATTTAAAGCAAATTATCAGTTTTCACTCTGTTACCAAATGCTGTGATTGACCATTATAAAAAAAGAAGGAACAATTTTACTAAAAGGGTGGGATGTGTGGAAGGAGCATGGGATGCACTATTTTTTCTAGACACATGAACAAAAGTCAAATCCAGACCTAATTTGAGCCAAAAAAAATTTTAAAAATAAATAAGTAGAGAAATGGCACTGGAAAGTCAATGATCAGGAAGATTCATTTCAGAAATAGATGTAAAATGAATATTCAGCCCATAGCATAAGAATCCTGTGCTGCTATAATTTCTAGCCCTTTTCTTCTCTCACTTGGACCAAGTAGAATGGAGGTCGTGTGAAAAAAAAATTTGTCGAATGAATCTAGATTTTTGTTTATGAATCTAGGTAGTCTGATGACGGATGCTTACAAGCTACACAGAGATATTTATCTAGAGAGGTGGATAGACAGAAGGCATGAAATGTAACCTTCAGAAGGTCCTTTCATTTTCAGAGAATGGCCCTAACCTTCCCATTCAGTGGCTCCCTCCTGTGGGCAGCTCCTACAGTTAATGATACTGAAGGAGAAACTTGAAATCACAATCATCTCTGTCAGTTTAGTGTCAGTAAACAAAGGCAAATACGAAAAGATAGATGCCAGTAACAACCATAACACGGCAAGAAAAAATGCCAAAATAGTAGAAAAATAGAGAATAAAAATAATAAAAATAGAAAAACCACTCACACGGTTTCAAATATTCCCTATATGCAGAAGACGCCTTACTTTTGTATCCTCTGTTCTGAAGTTTCACCCTTTCGTCTCCCAAGATTTACTAACGGCCCGTCTTTACTTAGATGTCCAATCAAAATATTTTAGATAAAGGATGTCTTTAAAAGACATTTTATCATTTTCCACAAACTCTCTTTACTTCCTAGCATCTATAACTCACCAGTCTTGAATGTGAATAATGTTTTACTCTTCTATTTCTTACAATTTTCTAGTAAATTCAACTCAACAAATATTTATTGGGTGTAGCACATTTAAAATAAACTGAATGGAAAGAGTGGCAATGGACAGAGACCTGGCCTCTGAGTCTAGAAACTCTGAGTTTGAGTCCTGCCTCTGAGACATTCTGGCTGTATGACTCTAGGAAACCTCTGTCTGTCTCAATGTACTCAACTATAAAATGGGAATAATACCACCTGCCTCCCAGAGTTGTAGTGAGGACCAAATGAAATACTGGTAAAACACTTCGCAAACTTTAAAGCACTCTATAAATACTAGCTGCTATTCTTCCTTCTACTTCTTTTTCTTCTTGTTCTTGTTCTCCTTCCTTATCTCCTCCTCCTCCTCCTTCTCTTTCTCCTCCTCCTCCTCCCCTCTTCCTCTTTCTCCTCCTCTTCCTCCTCATCTTCCTCTTCCTCTTCATCCTTCTCCTCCTCCTCCGCCTTCTCTAATATATATTAGCAGAAGTAATTTCCTTACCTGGAATTTTTGCCAATAAAATAAGAGGTCCAAGAAAATAAAACGACAACACTAGAGAACAAGGTCAAAAAATAGTTTTTGCCCTCAGGGAGCCTACATTTACAGGATCTAATCTATATCCAATTCCTAGCCATTTTTCAAAATACTGCTCAAACTCACCTCTTCCTCAGTGTCACAGTCATAGGAGTGGGGAACCTGTGGTTGTCTAGTCCTTGCATGTGGCCTTTTGACTAAGTCCCAGTTTTATAGAACAAATGCTTTTATTAAGGAAATTGACTGTGAAGTTTGAATTTAGTCAAAAGGCCACACTCAAGGACCTACAGGGCCACATGTAACCTTGAGGCAGCAGGCTCCCCACCCATGGCCCATACCTTGTAAAGTTCATCACACTTCAGGTCATACAAGAACCTCTCTATTAGCCTCTATATTGCAATCCTCTACACCTTTAGCATGCTCTTCAATCACTTTTCTCAGGTAAAAATTGGATCCGTTCACTCTTGCTCCAAAAGCTATGTTTTTACTGCCAATTTCTTTTTGTATAAAATCAAACCTCCCTGTCCCTAACTCAGCCAAGTGCTGCTCCCTTACATAATGACCCTCTTCTTCTCTCTACATTCCAGCTGGTATTTAATCTTTTAGTTCAATAAATCTGCTTATGATGCCTAACTTGCCTCCCTGACCTCTAAACCAATGATCAGAGCATAATATGTACACACATAAACAAACTCTCACTGCCTCCTCTGTCAAAGCATGACTTCCTTAAGACCCTGTCCAATTTACTTTTCCCATGAAGCTTTCTATAAATATCAGTGCATTAAGTCCTCCCTCACCCCATTCTTAAGTTTTCATGTCTCCCTGATTACTAGTCATGTAAGCATATGACTTTGTATGACTAACCTGGTTCTTCTAACATGACTAACCTAACATTACATTTGTTTTTTGCCTCTAATGGGTGGCCAGGTCTGGAAGTGAAGAGTAAATATGGGAGCTGTCAGTTCAGAGTAGTGCAGTGGGGGTATGGTTAATGTTGGACCGGCTTTGATTAGCAGGACAGACTATCAGGAATTTGGAGACCATTTCTAAATGAAAATATATTTACTTTGGCTGCTGCATATCTGGAAGATGGGGGAATATCTGTACATATGCAATTCCTACCCACCTCTTAGGAAAAAAATGATCCCAAATTAAGTTCAATATCTGCTTTAAATTAGCAAATGTGTCAAATCTAAACTTGTGTAATATATTTAAAGTCCCAAGAAAGTATTGACACTTTTGGAATCTAACTTCCTTCCATGACATTCAGCTATTTTATTTTATGACTGGAAACTATGGACACTGTTGAAGGATAAATCAAGAAAAGGAAACCAAGTTGCCAAAATTCTCTTTTTCTTTTGCCAGGCTAAGAGAATTAGGTATTAACAGGACAATGACTGCCAGGCCAGATGGAACTTTATTAAGCATGAGGTCACTGCTAGCTCTACATCTGTAATCCTTTGCTCTTCTTGCATCCTATCAAATTTATGAATTTCTAGGCTTCATTGGTCTAGAAATTAGCCTGTGTGGATGGATGAGCCTGGGAGTTCTCAAGGTTTAGTGACAGGACAGAGTCAGAGCAGAAAGCAATTCTTAGGGGGTGTGGAGTGTACAGTGGCAAGGTGGATGGTACAGCCCAGCAGTCCTTAGGGATAGGGTGAGCCCTGGTGGTATTCTATCCTACTGGGATTGTAATTGCTGGCTCTCTGCTTATTGATGTAGTACTAGTAGTCAAGTCCAAGCTCCAGTTCTCATCCTAGTGGGGGCCAGGCTTATTACTACTGGGAAGGGGAAATCTTCATGGGATCTGGGCAGGGAGTGAGTTAGGTCAGTCTTCTCTGTCCTTGGGTACCCAGTGGGATTTGGGCAGTTACAATTTGTACTGGGACATTGGAAAGGGGCTCCTAATTAGTCTGGGCAGTTTCACATAAGAGTTGTACAAAATTTCAGCAATAAGCAAGATATCCTAGAGGTCTTAATGCAAGGAGGCAAATTTGAATTCATAGTTGTCTCTGATATTTGGTGGTATGAGCCTCCTGACTGGAATATGACACCAGTATAAGGACGAAATAGGGGAGCATAGAATTGTATCATAAGAAACTGTGAGGAAATTCAGGAAAAGCATGGTGAAAAGGATTTGGGTGAAGATCAACAGGAGAAACATAAGTGATATTGTCATTTGAGTAAACCATAGACCACCTGGAGGAACTAGATGAAGAATTTTGGAAAGAAATCACAATCCTGGAACAAAGGCCAGGTATAGTAATGATGAGAGACTTTAATTATCCAGGCATCTCTGGGAACATTAGAGCAACTGATAACTTTCTTATTTTCCTTAACGATGATTTCATGCTTCAGAAGATAGAAGAGCCAATGATCAAGGAATTCTCTTCTGGATCTGATCTTCACTAACAGTGAGGAATTGTTTTGCGGGGATAAATGAAGGGAACCTTGAGAGGAAATTACCACTTCATCTTACAATTTGTCATAGAGCACATTAAGAAAGTTAGGCACCATATGTTTTGCATGCTAGACTTTGAGAAAACTTATTTCAAAGTGTTTAGAGAGAGGTTAGGTGGAATCCCATAGACTAAAATTCTACAGGGAATGTCAGTCTAGGAGAGACAGAAATTCTCAAGAATGAAATCCTTAAGACACCAAGGGAAAAGTTATGATGAGGAAGGAGTGAGGAGTAGTTATCTAAACAAACTGATGTAGATAGGTAAAGAACTTAACAACTTTGATTTTTAAAAGATATGTGCAGAAGATGGCAGCAAGTACAAGAAGCAGATATTTACAGAAACACAAAGTTAGACAGACACTTAGAGGCTCTCTAGCAGAACAAATAACTAAACAAGAATTCCTTCTATGATATTCCCAACAAATGGTCTTCCAGCTTTTGCATGAAGTCCTTTCTCATGGCAGCACATTCCACTTTTGGATAGTTCTAATTATTAATTTTTCCTTACATGGACTCCAGATTAGTACCTATTCAACTTCTCATCTTTCCTCCTAGCTCTTTCCTCCAAGGCATGGTAAGATGGTATATGACCAGCATAAAAAAGAGAGGACCAAAGAAGGGACAGGACCATTGCTGAGACTGGATGAGGCCATGATAATTGACACATAGGGAAGGCTAATTATGACCTAGTTTCTGTTTTCCTACACAAAGGATAACGATCTCAGAAGTATAGAAGATAAAATAACAATGGCCAATAGAGAGTTAATATGTAAAACAAATGCAGAGCTGATAAGAGAGTACCTCGTTTCCTCTGATACAAGTCATTTGGACTAAAAGAGCTGAATCCTTGTGTATGGAAGGTTTGGTGGATATGATTTCTAAAGCACTGTCACTGATGTTTAAGAGATTGTGTAGAATAGGAGAGGTACCAAAGGACTAGAAAAGGGTAAATGACATGATTTCAAAGAGACAAGGAAATAGAATCTGAAAACTATAATAGGTCTTTGATGGACTTTGATTCTTGGAAAGACTCTAGAATGTATTGTGTGGTATTAGGAATATATCTACAGCTAAAGTTTATCTATCTATCTATCTATCTATCTATCTATCTATCTATCTGTCTGTCTGTCTGTCTGTCTGTCTGTCTGTCTGTCTGTCTGTCTGTCTATCTGTCTATCTATTTGTCTGTCTGTCTCTGTCTGTCTTCTGACATGTGGCATGGGCTAGTTCTTCCCCTAAAAAGGCACTGACATTATCCTTGAGACTTAGTTGGCTCAGGGAACTGGAGCTCTTGCCAATGACATAATAACTTCTTGGCTGCAGAAGAATAAAAAACAAACAAGTAAACAAACAAACAAAAAATGAGGAGGAGCTCTGGCTGGGTCTTTAGGGAGAGGAAGTGGTTTCTGAGCTTTAAGGTCTTCTGAGCTAGGCCTTAAAGGAAAAGGATGATAACAGGGGATGATACAAAATGAGTGTGCTCCACAAAAAAAAAATCTTGACAGGCTAGAAAGTTGGGCTGGACGTAAGAGATCAAATTTAATGGGAAAAACATGACATTTGGGTTCCAGAAATCTATTCCACAAATAAATGCAAGTTGGGGGTAGGGAGGAGTATGGTTAGCCAGCAGTTTGTTGGGAAAAGTTCTGGGGGTTTTTAGTGCACTGTAATTCAATATGAGCCAACAATGTGATAAGGTAGATACCAAAACTAATATGATCTTGAGATCTGTTAAGAGTAGCCTAATTTCCAAGAGAAGTAATAATTCTAATGTATTCTGTCCTGGTCAAACCACATCTGAAGTATTGTGTTTGGTTTGCAGCAACACAGTTTGGTATTATTGTTTAAACTGGAGGATGTCTAGAAGAGGACAATGAGAATAGTAAAATGGTTTTGAGAATCATATGAAGCACCTGGGAGGTTTATTAGTGAGAATAGAATGCTCAGGGGCAAGATGAGAGCAGACATAAAACTCTTGAAAGGCTGTCACAGGGTAGAGGGATAGGAGCAATAAGTGGAAGCTGTGAAGAGGTATGCTTCAGCTTGATGTCAGGAATATTCTATTAACAATTTGAGCTGTCCAAAAGTGGAATGGACCACCTTCTGAGGTCACTGGAAATCTTCAAGCAAAGGCTGTATAACCACTTGTTTCAGAGAAGAGATTATTTTGGGGTTACATATTGGTTACCAGATGGTTGCTGAGGTCCTTTACAATGCTGAAATTCTATGATTCTGTGCTGGAGAGATAGATTACATGAATGTACAAAGGAGGAGCATGCAGAGCCAAATCTGGAACAGCTAGTCATCTAGTTTGGCCCAGACATGGACTATGCGTATGTTAGTAGTAGAAGTAGTATGAAAGAAGGCTAGAATTATAGGTGGGAATTATACTGAAAAGGGCATAAATGCCAGGCTAAGCAGTTTATGTTTTATCCTGTAGGTAATAGAAGTCACTAAAAAGCTTGAAGGGGAAGAATTTGAAGCTATTAGAATTGGTGTGGAATTCAATCACTGGGTCTCTTACTCAGTAGCCTTTCTTCTACAAATATATCTATTGTCACCCAATGGCAGCAGTATATTTGTTCTTCCCAAGATCCTCCATGATCAAAACACTTGCTTCCATTAAGTAGGTGATGATGTCAATCACCCTTGTTAGTAGGACTTTTCCCTTTTTCTTCATGTCTCCCTACCAGATATATCTTAGAGCCCTCTTCTCAAGTTTTCAAAATGGTGGAGTATAATGTTAACAAGAAAGAGGAACCATCTTGGACCAAGAAAGGGAGGCCAGAAGTTGCCTTTTGGCATGCTCAAAGACTTCTGAGTACTTGAATATTGAGTATTTGGCTTTTCTAAAAGTGCTATTAAGTCACACCATTTCTGATGACATGAGAAGAAATTGTTACTTTGAGAGGGAGGAAAAAGATGAACTGCCTAAAGAAACTAATTCAGTTGCATGGCGATTCATCAACCAAGTCAGATTCTCAAAAGAGCACGGAAGCTGTAAGCAAAGGCAGGTAACAGAGGGCAAATACAAAAGATACTCTTATGGAAAATAACCAGATTAAAATGTAATTGAAAAGTGTTTAACAAAATAAATAAAATATAACATAGAAAATGTTAATTTCTAAGTCAATATGTGCCCCTCATGGATACCACTTCTATTTGAGTTTGATATCATGGGACTAAAGACAGTGAAATTAATTGGATTTGGAATGGGTCCAGTGATTGGACCCCAAAAGTAATCATTAATGGTTCAATGTCAACTTGGAAGGATATCTCCTATGGAATGCTCTAGGGATCTGCACTAAGCTCTGTTTAACATTTTTATAAATTACTTGAATAAAGACATTACTTGGTGTGCTGTTAAGCAAAATGGGCTCCTTAACACTTAGTGCCCTTGAAGAGTTTGGCTTTTGTTTGCTTTGAGTGATTCAGCTATTTCATTGAATCTTGCTAAGTGCTAAGCCCCAGGCCCAAGATTTGGGTGTCCTTGGTGCCTCCTTGCCTCAGGGGATGGCTTAGTTTAGATATGAGTTTGAGTGACATATCTGGGAC
>JAQQSZ010017691.1:0-10744 GCA_028646595.1 Phalanger gymnotis | reverse complement strand
GGAAAAGCTTGCCTTTGGAACTGGGAGATCTAACTGAGGCCTAATCCTGACATATACTAAATATGGGACTATAGAACTTCACCTGTCTAAACCTGAATTTCCTCATTTGTAAAAGGGGATAATAATACTCGTGCTACCTACCTTAGAGGGTCGTTGTGAGGAAAACATTTAGTAAAACTTCAAGTGCCATAGACATGAGACTGCTCCCTCCCCCTGTTTCTCTTCCTCCTCCCCTCTATCTCTCCTCCTCTCCCCCATCCCCCTTCCTCTTCCCTTCCTCCTTTCTCCCTCCCTCCTCCTCTCTCCATTCTCCTCTCCTCTTCCCATTTTCCCCTTTCCCTTCTTCTTCCTCTCTCCCCTCCCTCTCCCTCCATTCTCCTCTCCCCTTCCCTCCTCCCTTCTTTATCCCTTTCCCTTCCTCCTCACCCCTCATCTCCCTTCCTCTTCCTCCTCCTCCTTCTCCTCTTCCATCTTCTTATTTTTGTATGTTTATATATTATCTACCCCTCCTCACTATTAGATTTTGAGCTGTTTGAGAGTTGGCACTATGGTTTATCCATCTTTATATCCCCAGTACTGAACATAGTGCTCAAAGGTGGTTAATAAATGTTTGTTGAATAGGGAAGAACTAATGAAATGACTGAATTCTCTTTGTGGCTGGTGTACATCTGCAAATGTGCCTGTATTTGAGAAGATCAGGGTCCCGATAATGTAGAAAAATCTGTGAGGATGAACACGATCCCATATGTCATGAATATGGAATGGAGTCTATTAACATGTAGCCGAAGAGGTTGAAATGTCAAAACCGTTTATTTATTTGCTGTATAAGAGTTTACGTGATACCATTTGTTTTGGTCATGCTTGTTCACAACTCCTTTTATATGCCCATATTTCTTTTATATGATCATCATGATGGTGCTAATTTGGGTTTTCAAATTAGGTTTTCATGATGTTGTCATGTCAGCATCTGGATTCAAGATGTGCTGTTTCATAGGCATCTAGGCTGACTGCATTTGCACAGAACCCTCCTCCCCCCATCTAATTATTCATGGGGAACCTTGGGTATTGCGCTAATGGGGATCGAAAGACATAAACAGTAATGAAAGTGGTTGTGTTACTACTCAGCAATTAAGTACACATGGAATACCATTCCCATAATTAAATTCAGAATCCCTGTCACTGGTTTGGGCCTTGGGTGGGGAGTGTTTATCTTCCCGTTGCAAAGGTTACTAATGGAGTTAGGGATTTGGTAATAGGAATTACAGGGTACCCAGGCAGAAATGAACATTTGTTTGTGCTTTGCTTTGTTTTGAAATTTGGAGTTAAATCTTCCTTGAGCTCTCCCTTCTTCTCTTTCCTGTAAGTCTCCTTCCCTCCACCTCCTCTCCTTTTTCTCATTAATCCTCCTATTCTGAAAGAGGGTCATTCATAAGCAAAAGGATCCAGAAGAAGCAAGCCAAGAAAATGTGGCTGAAGGTTGTTTAGACAAATTTGACTTGTGTACAAGGGTTTGCTTCCAATTCTTAACTTCTTTCTTTTTTAGTGCTGTGACTTTTAAGCATGTTGACATCCTTTTGAACCTTGACATATAGGACTAAGCCCTACTCCTCCACACTGTTGCATAATATGAGCTTTAGCTCTACACAGAACCACTAACATTTCACGCATGGAAGCAGCTCTTTGGAGTGGGAGGCAGTGGTGAGCAAAGTGGGGGGGCAGGTGGATGGAAGATGAGGGAAGGAAGAAGACAGGTTTGTAGGTATAAAGAGTATGCATGTTTCCTGGGTTGTCAGTAAGGCATGTGATTGTCTCACCTTTCACGATAAAAAGGGGGGAGGGTTGGATTAGTGGGTGGAGGTGAGCAATCCTGAAGTTATATTCCAGATTCAGTGGAAAGGTGCAACTCTGATTTTATTGGCTGAGTTTACTTCCCCTTTCCCAGGACATTATAGACACCAGGATTAGACAAAAGCATTGTAGGACCAAAGTAATATAGCAACCAAAGTACCCTTTTAAAGTGACCGAGACCCTCATTTTCCCTTCTTAATTAACCTAAAGTGTGACAGTAAGAAGAAGTGGTTAAAGTCAATTGTTTTCCTGGGGCAGTGGAATGAAGCACCTTCTAGAAGCAGGGATGGACCTGCCTTGAGGTGGAGTAGTGTGGCTTGAGAGATGCCCCTCAAACATCTCCTTCCCCAAAGGCCAGTCAAAGTGTGATTAATCATTTTGCATGATGGCATTGCCTTTCAAGTATCTTTTCCTAAGAATGACAAAATCACAGAATGTTAGAGATGTAGAGAATGATATCATTCTAGAGGTGTTAAGAATCCAAGACTCCATTTGTTTTATTTTTTTGTTGTTGTTGATTACTCAAAAAGATTTGACTAAGAACAAAATGTAGCCTTAAAAGTCCTCTGCTACCAAGGTTTTTCATATATACATATATATCATATGTATGTATGTACACATATACACACATTATATTCACACACATGTGTACATATATGTATATATATGTGTGAAAATCATACAATATTTCTCGGTAGATGTGTCCATGGAAATATCTTTGTTCAGTGAGCCTCTAATTAGCAAACAAAGAACAAAACTAGAGACACTGGCTAAAGGTGTTCTACCAGAACCTTTCCTTCAGAAAGACATAATAGAAAATAGTTTCTTCTTAGATGGTGAAATTTACTAAATACTCTTGTTTATGGGGGATATTGTACTTAATATGTCAAGCTTCAGAGTACTTCAGAACCTCCTCAGTAAGGTTTATAGTCACTAGAAAGAGATTAGTTTAATAATCCACACAGGAAAACCAACTATACGATATACAACATGTCCCCCAAATTTAAGGCTTTTAGGACACCTTGTATATTTCCCAGATTATGATGCATAATTAGGTGGACAGCTCACTGAGTTAGTCTACAATACTTGTTTCCCAGAAAGATACTGCACCAAGTACCATTTGTCTCCAGATGATGCTATGTAACTACAAGTAAAGGAAACCACATAATTTCAAGAGAATCAAAATTACAAATGACCCAAAGGGCAGGGGGGCAAATAAGGAGACTGTAGCATATCTTCAGTGATAGCTTATTCTTGAAACGTTGGGCACATAAGAGCAGAAGAGGTGGAACAGAACTGGAAACAAAGTGGGTAGCCCCCCCCCACCCCAGCTGAAGGATGACTGAACAAATCATGGCATATGAATTTAAGGGAATATTATTGTGCCATAGAAAATGTTGAAAAGTATGGATTCAGAGAAACCTAGGAAAACTTGTAGTAGCTGATACCAAATGAAATGAAAAGAGCTAGAATAATCCAAATGGAGACGTCAGTTTTCGGATGTGGCCACTATGTGAATTTATTTTGCTTGACTATTCTCTTTCTTTACAAGGATGAATTTTTATTTATCTGTTTTTGATAGAACTAAAGAGGCATCTAAGAACAAAGAATGTCAGAGTTGGAAGGGACCTTAGAATATAGATTATTAGACCTGGAAGGGCCCTTAGAGCATCCTCATCACAGCTAACATTTGTGCAATGCTTACCATGTGCCTGGAACTGTGCTATGCACTTTAAAAATATCTGCTTTGATCCTCAACCCTGGCTTAGGAGGTAGGATGCTATTATTACTATTCCCTTTTTACAGATGAGGAAACTGAGGCAAACAGCATTTAAGTGACCTACCTGGGGTCACACATCTTCTTAGTGATTGAAGTCAGATTTGAACTGAGGCCTTTCTGATTCCAGGGCCAAAGCTCTATCCACTGGGCCAGCTAGCTGCCTCTTAACATAGAATGTTAGAACTAGAGCTTTGCTGTTATTCAGTCCTGTCCAGTTCTTTGTTGGATCCATTTGGGGTCTTGTTGGTAAAGATACCAGAGTGGTTTGCCATTTCCTACTCTAGTGGATTAAGACAAGCAGAGGTTAAGTGACTTGCACAGGGTCACACAGCTAGTCAATGTCTGAGGCCTAATTTGAACTCCAGTCTTCCTGGCTCTTGGCCACCTGGCTTCCTCACAAAGAGGTTTTGAACTTCTAATCCAATCCCTTTGTATTCTAGAGGAGCTAGCACACACACTTCAAAAGTATATCATGTTTAAAATATTATTTAAGATTTTTTGAAAAAATCAGCCAATAAAACATTTTAGGAAAGGGAAGACATTTTTTTTTCTGCTGATTTTTCATGGCCAAATCAGATCCCAGTGTGCACACTCAATCTTTTTAAGACAGTATCCACCGCTGACATTCAAATCCCTCAGATGAACGATATGCTCATTAACAGAGATTATAATTGATTTTTGGCCCTGTTTTTAATACTTTGCACTGTAAATGACATCCCCGTAGAATATAATCATCATACAGATGTTTGAAAGCTCCTTCCTGCCGAGTATGATAATTGAAGTCTATAAAGTGTCATCAAACTGCACATTGTTTCTAATTAGTCCAGAGCTGTTGTTCTAAGCCTCCATGGATGGTTCCTGCCCCTATTTCTTCATTACTGTAGCCACTGGCTTCCAGAACGTGGAAGTTCTTCCAGACTGATGAAGGATCAGCAGATATTTCTCCAACTCCACAGTGGTGCATTTTTCTTTTTCAGACTTGATCACCTTTCCAGATTAATTCTCTCTGGCTGGTTCCAGTGTCCCACATGGCTTTTAAAAATCATTCAAAAACCACTTCTTTTCACCACGGGGCTAGCATAAGAGAATCTTGATAATGATAATAGGAATTTGCCATAATAAACTGCGTATTATCTCTTCAAATGTCATCTTACCCATGAAACCTTTTGTCATCAGACCAGTCATTTATTTGGAAGTAAATTACCAATGTGAAGAAACATATATTAACCGGGGGTAGGTGATGGGTGATACATTTATTTTTTTTCCTCCCCAATTAGAGAGTGGGTAGGTAGAGTTTATGAAAGAACACTGACTTGGCTTAGAGTCCCTTTTCTGTCATTTCTAAATGTATCGCTTTCATGATTATGAGCCTCAGTTTCCCTATCTGTACAATGGGTATAATTATATTTATACTTCTGGCCAAAAAAGGGCTTTTGTTAGGATCAGAACACTGAACTCTACACATGATAGGCACCTAATGTTCATTGAATGAATGAATGTGAATATGCTTTAGAAACAGTAATGCTCTACATAAATATTTAGAGATTATGGAATGTTAGAATTGGAAAAGAACATAGAAATCATCTATTTCTGTCTCCTACTTTTTCCAGTGAGGAAATTGAAGCCCAGCCAGAGAGAAGGAGCAATTAGTTTAATATCAAACAGTGAGCTTCTGATGGACCTAGAAGTAGAATCTGGGTCTCCTGCCTCTTAGTTCAATATTACTAAATTGAATTCAATTTAATAAATATTTAGTAGATATTTGTGGTGTGCAGAGCACTGGGCTAGCTGATGAGGTGGAGACTAAAAAATAAGTAAAATGTGGCTTTTAGCCTCCTGGAGCTTACATTCTAGTAGGAAGATATGAAACTTACATAGATAAATAAAATACAAAATTGAACAAAATAAGAGCATAAAAAGTTCTTGGCAGAGTAGCACAGGAAGTTTGAGTAAGGCAAGCTCATCTCTAGCTGATGGAGTCAAGGAAGACTTCTTGGAGGAGGTAGCATTTGAGTACAATGTTGAAGAATGTGTAGGAATTCAATGGGTGAAGACAAGGGGAATTAGGAGACAATGCCAGATATGGGGAATACCATTTTGTAGAAATAGCATTAGATTTATAACCAACAGAACTGGGGGGAAATCCAGTTTATGCTGTTTAACTGGCTGTGTCATCCTGATTTAGTCATTTAATTACATCAGACTTTAGTTTCCCCATCTCTGAAAGGAGGGGATTAGATTTCAGGGGTGGGGAACCTGTGACCTCAAGGCCACATGTGGCCTCAAGGATTCAGTCAAAGGGCCACACTTGAGAACCTAGAGTTCCACATATGGCCTTGAGGCTGCAGATTCCCCACCCCTGGATTAGATCATCTTGGAGGGCTCTTCCAGCCTTAAGTCCAGTTTAATGAGGTGGGGTTTAATCTGAGTGTTATATGAAAGATGTGCATACAGGGTACTCTCTGCTCTATTGACCTAACTGGGGTTTTTTCCTGCCCTTAGGATCAAATAAGTAACACAAAGTCCTTTGTAAATCGTAAACAGTATCCAAACACAAGGGATTATTGTGAACAAACATACCCAGCCTCTATTTCTCATTGCTATTGGCTTGTTTGCTATTTAAATCTTTCTCTAGATTCAAAAGCAATCCAAATTACAGATATCTCAGTTTACTAAACTTGCAGATGTATTCTAATTGACTTTTTGATCCCATCTCAGCCTGAGCTGAAGGAAATCTCACCCTTTTGGGTTTGCTACCCCTTTCTCAATCTTGAACCATACACTTTTTGGCTTGGACTAAAATTGTTTTAAATGACATTCCTTAATAGCTATTACATAGAACAGGAACATAAATAAGCATTAAATATAAAAGCAGACTAGGACTGGAGAAAGAGCTGAGAAAAGTTGGATCTCTTCCTTCTCTCCTACCCCTCCTACCTAACTGTCTGAGAGAGAAGGAGTTAAGGACTAGATGGATCAGAGAGAGGAAGGTTTTCCTGGCATGGAGGAAGGGAGAAGCAGAAGGGCTAGAGACTAGACATTAGGGGTTTTGCCAAACAGATAGCTGCTGATTCCTGGTAAACCCTCCACTTTAGTTCATTTTTGTTGGACCAGGGATGTGACTCTTCCCCACTTTCACCTATGTTCTATCATGTCACTCAGTTGTACTAACATTCCTTGAATTTTTCTGGGGTAGCCCAGGTTCCCCTGTTCTCTGACAAAAATGCAGTGGGGACCAATGGGGTTTGTAGTCCTCCATAACTCTTCTAGATGGAAATTTCTCCAAGTCAAACGCCCATGGGAAGTTGGTAAACTCTGGTTAAATAAGGTAGAAGGCAAGTGCTCCTCTCATGTCCATCAAGTCTACATGGAGACATCTCCAGGGGACATTACAGTAGGATGTGTGTGAATCAAGTAAGGGATGCATATAGAAGGCAGTGAGGAGTCCATTTTGGCTAGTATATGAAGGGAAGGAGTTTGAGTTAAGACAGACAAGATATTGTGGTTATAGTGAGTTGGAACAATTTTTATCAGGCAAAATGGAGCCATTGAAGGGTTTTGAACAGAGAAATGAAATGACTCGATGTTAGTAACTCACATTTCAAAATCACTTTATATTTTTGTTGTTTAGTTGTTTTTCAGTTGTGTCCAACTCTTTGTGACCCCACATGGGGGTTTTCTTGGCAAAGATACTGGAGTGGTTTGCTATTCCTTTTTCCAGCTTGTTTGAGGAAATTGAGGCAAACGGGGTTAAATGACTTGCCCAGGGTCACACAGCTAGGAAGTATCTGAAGTGAAATTTGAACCCCGATCTTCCTGACTCCAGGCCTGGCACTCTACCCATTGGGCCACCTAGCTGCCCACTTTACATTTTGCAATGTGCTTTTTAAAAAAACAACCCTGGGAGTTAGGTATCACAAATGTTATTTTCCCTATTCTAGTGATAACAATAGAGTTTGCAAAGTGTTTCACATATATTGTGCCACTTGATTTTCACAACAATCCTGCAAAGTACGTGCTGTCTTTCCCTGCCCCTCCCCCCCTGCCATTTGACAAATGAAAAAACTGAGCTTGAAAAAGATTAAAATGTCTTGCACAGGGCTACACAATTTTTAAGCGTCTGAGGCAGGATTCAAACTCAGGTCTTCCGGACTCCAATCCCAGCATTCTCTTTGCTACAGAACTTAACTGCTTTCCTAGTGAGGATACTGAAGCCTGGAATAGCTCAGTCACTGGCCCAAGGTCACATAGTGAGTTTCAGAGTCTGACTCGAAGTTAGGCCTTCTAATTCTAAATACAAACTCAGGGTTCTGTTCTTTGCTATACTACCTACACAAAGGGAAGATTATTCTGGCAGGCAGGACACTGTTGAGGAGGGTATCACCCTAGTCCTGACAGGGGCTAAAGCCAGACCAGGGTCTCATCCTTACCTTGAATAGAACGTGATAGAGAGGTCATCAGCCAGTTGGTTGGGATCTACCAGTAGCCATTTTCCTACATGTGACTCCCAGAAACAATATGATCTCAAATGAGGTACCATTTCTAAAGTGCTTAGCACAGTGCCTGGCAAATAGTAGGCACTTAATGAATGCTTGTTCCAGGGGCAGCCAGGTGGTGCAGTGAATAGAGCAGGGACCCTGGAGTCAGGAGGACCTAAGTTCAAATCCAGCCTCAGACACTTGACACTTACTAGCTGTGTGACCTTGGGCAAGTCACTTAACTCCGATTGCATTGCCTTCTCTGTCCAAAAAACAATGCTTGTTCCCTTTCCTATCCTCTTTCCAGATCTCTGCCTTGGCCTTGAGTTTGCTAAATTTCCCCTTCTCCTTCCCCATTCCTTCCACCCCCAATGCCTTCTCTCTGAGATAGCCTAGCATACATCTTGTATGTATGTTGTATCTATCTATCTATCTATCTATCTATCTATCTATCTATCTATCTATCTATCCGCACATATATATATATGCATATATATATATGTATAGTTATTTGTGTATTGTCTTCTCCATAAGAAGGGGAGCCCCGTGTACACAAGCACTGTGTTTTCCCCCTTTCTTTGTATCTCCCTGGGCTGAGCACAGTTTTTGGTGTAACACGTAGGGAGCCACTAATAAATGCTTGTTCACTGACTGACTTAGAACATAGTCTGTCCATAGACTGGTGACTCTATCTAATTTATAGCCCCTGCTGATATTCCAATTCTGACCCCTACTATTCATTGATTGGCTGCTGCTACTGATGCTCAGATTACTCTGAATTCTAGGGCATATATTCTTTGACAAAAGGACATTCAAGTCATAATTTCAGAGTTGAGAGCAACCTCAGGGGTCATGTGGTCCAACCTATCACTCAGATTAGCAGGTGTTAAAGATATTTAGCTCCTAGTAGGTCCTTTCTGCCAGATACCATCAAAGGAATTGAAAGGGTACCAAAAGGGGGAGAACTTTGGTGAGACAATGGACAGCTGCCCAAACATATCATGACCGCTTGCACAAATATTCACCAATCAGCCTATCCTGGAGAATGTCTGGGACCTATCCCCTGGCAGTGGAGAGAGCAGCCTGTATTATGTACCATTTTATGCCTGTTAGTTGACTGTTTAAAAATGTTTAGAGTAGGTGAGAACATGAAAGTGGTAAGTGGTATAGGCATATCCTGTAATCCTATGAGGTAGGAAGCATCATAAATACTATTTTTCCTGGTTTGATGATAATAACTAAAGATTATATATATTTAAGGTTTGCCAAGTGCTTTATGTACAACAATCCAGTAAAGTAGGTGCTATCATTATCCCCATTTTCCAGATGAGGAAACTGAGGCTGAGAGAGATTAAAGTGACTTCCTATTTTACCTTTGAGAACTCAAAGAAGGAAAGCAATTTGCCCAAGGATACAAAGTAAATTGCATCACCTGGCAAATGAGTGTCAGGGAAGGAGTAAAACCCCAGGTCCTTTGATTTCCAATCCTGTGTTCCTCCCACTCCACTTTGCTTTCCATCCCCACTATCAACCACACATGGCCCCATGCTAGACTCACAGTAGGTGCTCAGTAAGTCCTTGCTTGGCTGCTAGATAGAGCATCTGTGAGCAGAATCTAGGATCTCATCTTAATATAAAGAGGTGCCTGAGTGAAAAAGCTTGTGTGGTCTGGAAGAGGGAGGGGGAAATGGGCCAGGAGACCTGTGAGCAGAAGGTTTCTGCAACAACAGAAGGAAATTACTAGGACATGAGCTAATGTCTTGGCCAGGAAGGCAGCATGAAAAGGGGGCTGGGGATTTGGGAGATAACATGAAAGCTGTTGATCCAGCTGGCTCTGCTATGATATGAATGAACAGCTCCTCTCTTGTCCTATAGATCTGATTTCTTAAAAATCCCAAGAGGAAATGAAAGACCCAGAGCACTTTGTTGTCGTTAGATGAAGCTGACGATGAGACATGTAGTACACAGCACATTAGATCTGCAGTCAGGAAATCTGGGTTTGAAGTAAATCACTTTGTGTCTCTGAGTATGTTTCTGCATCTGTAAATTGGGAATATATTTAATCCAATTACTCCATAACTCACAGAGTTGTTGCAAAGAAAGTACTTTGTAAACCTTCAAACTATTGAAATGGGAGTTTTGATGACAAGAATAATGATGGTGGTTGTGACGTAAAACAGTGAGATTTGTATGATCACTGTACTAGGAGGCAAGAGGCTCCAAATTTCAGCTTCACTGCCTGTCAGCCCTGTGACCTTGGGTAGGTCCCTTAAAATGTCTAAGCTAATTTCCTCATTTATAAAATCAAGATAACGCCTTGTTCTGCCCTGACAGACGATTGTGTGGAATCCTTTATATTCACAGTCTTGGGGCTATCTTTGGCCATTTCCTCTTCCTGGCCTCTCATGTAAATAATTTATTATGTTTTACCAATTCTGCTTCCTCCATCCATCTTTCATCTGTCTCCTCCCTCTGCTATTGGTACAGGCCTTCATTGCCACTCTCCTAAACCATTTCAGTAGATTATCCAACAGGTATTCCTGCTTCTGCCCATCCCCACAAACCTGTTTTTCATGCTACTGCCTGGACTAAAAGTCCTTTTATATAGATCTCCTCATGTATACTTCTGCCCCCCCCC
>JAQQSZ010017690.1:0-10744 GCA_028646595.1 Phalanger gymnotis | reverse complement strand
TTTGCCTCAGTTCCTAATCTGTAAAATGAGCTAGAAAAGGAAATAGCAAACTACTCCTGTATCTTTGACAAAAAAAAAAAAAAACAAATGAGGTCACAAAGACTCAGACATGACTGAAACAACTGAACAACATGAGACACTAATACTTTATTCTGGGAGTTTCCCTAACTTGTTTCAGCCTGATTTAAAGTAAAATTGGTCTCAAGGGAAATAATTGTTAAAGTTGACATTTCTACCATTTTCCAAGATACATTTATGTGACACTGAAGAAGATGGTTGGAATTTGCTTTAGTTTCATTTATTTGGCCAGGAAAGAGAAATGTCAGGATGTTTTTCTGTGATAATTGGAAACATCAAGGCATCAAATTTATTCATCCTACTCCGAGCCCTGTTTGAGATGTATACTATGCTTAATATGTAAAATATCGGTCTTTTCATCTATTTTAGGGATTTCTGTATTGGGGTTTGGAAGACAACCTTGAGTAGATGAAATACCCTTCAGATGTGATGCAAAAATCTGAAAGTACCAAATACATTTTAAAGCTATTTTCTTTTGATGGCCTGACATAAAACTATGTTGTTATTTTTAGGGTATCTAGCTTTATTCTGGTTAAGAAAAACACTCTAACACTATGTGCTTGCTGAAAATTACCTCTGAGTGCCTTCTCTCTTTAATCACTCAAAGATGCCTCGGCTAGACCTCCTGATGGGGGATTAGCCTCTTATTAACTCTGTCTGCTGAGCTCAGTCCTTACCATTGCTAGAGAGGCAAATGTCAAGACATTCAACAAGAATTCCTTTTGTCTTCTGTTTTCCCCCAGCCTTCTTACGGTAGTACCGGATGCAAAGCTTTCTGTTTAACGTTTCCAACATCTGATCAAGACAGTTTCCACTTTTTATCTCGACTTTTCATTTTTCAGCTTTAATTCAAAACAAATATCAAAAGGTTGTTTCAGAGAACCAACACAGTGCATATGGTCCTATGGTGGAAGACACAGCTGAAACTCTTTGGGATTGTGTTCTAATTGTCCTCCTCAAGGATCACTAAGGCGATGTTATATTGGAAATCTCTCAAGGTTTATGTCTGTCTTATATAAATCCATAAGGTCGTAATTTTATAAATGTAAAGGACATCATGATATATGTGTTTATTCGATCGTCATTGTTGTTTCAGTCATTTCAGATGTGTCCGACTCTTCATGACCCCATTAGAGTTTTTTCTTGGCAAAGATACTGGGGTGGTTTGCTATTCTCTTCTCTAGCTCATTTTACAGTTGAGAAAACCAGAGAAAATGGGGTTAAGTGACTTGCCCAGGATCATGGTTAGTAAGTGTCTGAGGATAAATTTGAACTCAGGTCTTCCTGACTGCAAACCTGTCTCTCTATGCAATGTGCCACTTCAAATGTTATATGCACGTATAATTGTGTATAACATACATACAAAGATTGTCCACACACACTCACACACACAATCGTACACCTGCCTACGTACCTTAGCACACAAGGCAAACTTTTAAGATGAAGTTGCTGAGAAGGTCTCAATATACATTGGTAGAGGGAGTTTAACTATTTGGGTATCCTCTATGCCAAGGAAATTACAGGTCCAGACCCCTTCCACATATAGATAGATATACACACAAATACGTTTTATACATCTAAACACACACACACACACGACTTCTTTTCAAGCCTAAACTATGATTTTTTAAAATGTTGTTTCGCCAGGGTTTTGACCATTGTAGAAGTTTGATGAATGCTGGTGGCCAATCCCTTGTATATTTTCATATGAATAATAGCATGCTGCATATTGTGTATTATAATTATTATTATTTATTATTATTAACTTTTCTTTTCCAGAGTAAACATTTCATTGGTCTAGATAATTCTCCATCAAGAACTTCCATTGCTAATGTATATTAGCCACTTCTCTACAATTCGGAGGCTAAGAGAGTCGCCTGGGGGCCCTGAAAGGTTAAATAACTTGCCGGGAGTAGCACAGTCAAGGAATCTGAGGCAGGACTTGAATCTCTGGCTTCCTAACTCTGGGACAAGGTCTTTGTCCACTTGACCATGCTGTTCCAGGTGGAGATGTCCATACATAAAAATATATGTCATTATATGTATATACACATACATATACATATATGTTTATATATGAAGACAGAGAGAGAGAGAGAGAGAGAGAGAGAGAGAGAGAGAGAGAGAGAGAGAGAGAACCAAACACATGTGGCAACAATGGCTTTCCAATTCCGGCAGACCCGACAATCTCTATAGACTTTTTGGAAAAATAAGTGACAACATTGGACAAAAGTTACAAAACATATCGTGCCCTTTGAGTGGATGATCCCAGGAGTAGGATGGTACCCTAAGAATGTTAACAAAAAGGGAATGGAATAGCTCTCTGCACAAACACATGCACAGTGCATTCATTTATTATAGAAAATTAAGAAACATAAAAGATCTCATACATGCTAATGATTGTAGAATAGCTAATGGATTGTGATATCACAAAATAATGGTTTCTTACTAGGCTACGATAAAGAAGAAATGATAAATTTCTTTTTCGTTTTGGGGGCAGTCAGGTGGTAGAATGAATAGAGTACTCGACCCAGAGACAGGATGACTTGAGTTCAAACTGGACCTCAGAAAATATTAGCCGTGTGACTATGGTCAAGTCACTTAACTTTGGTTTACTCAACTGTAAAATGGGGATAATAATAGTATCTGCCTCATAGGGTGGCTTTCGAGGATCAAATGAGATAATATTTTAAAAGGGCTTAGCAGCATTTTTGGCATATAGTAGGTACTATACAAAAAAAAAGGCCCACAGCAACAACAACAAACAGAGGGACCCTTTTGGAGTAATTTAGAGAAAAGAAAAGAGAACTGCAACTACAATGCACACTCAGATTCTGATTATAGAAAACAATAACAAAAGCAAAAAATTCCTCCCCCCTGGCACTGGCCCCCACCCAGAAAAGACAGCTACAGCATGGAACGAAACATTATCGTCAGTGTTTACATGAACATTGAAAACAAATTACAAACACCATAATGCCTACGGTTTATGCTTGATTTTATCTCAGTATTTTGTTTACTTGAAGATTTTTTTTGTTGTTGATAATAAAAATTCCTTTGAAATAAACATAGGAGCATAGCAACATACAAGATAATGCTGACTCTTTATAAATCATAAAATTAGAAATCATATCCAAAAACCAGACGTTACCCAGGTAGACTGCTTGCTTGAATTCATAGAGAAGAAATTTTTTTTTAAATCCTGCATTCCTACAAGAGAAATGTTAATCAATAAGCATTTATTAAGTGCCTACCATGTGCCAGGAGCTAAACACTGGAATAGGTTTACTGTTCTAAAACTTTAAAAATACTTTTTTTGTCTCTTGAGAGAAAGTGATTAAAGTGGTTCATTGGTCCCACAAGAGTTTCAGGTTTATTGATCCCTAACTAAGCCTTCACATCATTTGGAAGAGTTCAGATGGACAGCCTCAGAATTGTGAGGGCACATTGAGCTGCTTAAAGAAATGTGAAATCTAGAGCTCAGGAGGTTGCTTTTCACAGGGGGCTGCAGAGCCCAGGGAACCAATTCATGCCCCACCCACCCCCCTTTACTGAGAAAGCAAATCCTCTAGAGCAAGCAGTCAGTACAGTGGGAAGTGGGTGAGATGCTCGTATCTGCTTTGTGTCGTACCCAGGATGACAGGCTACCGCAAAAGAGCTCATTTGCTACGGCTTTGATGGGGCTATAATTTTCCATTTAAAATGCAAAATTCCCCATACCAAATCACTTGAATAATTATGAAGATGTAAGTAATCCTTTTACTAAAAGTAATTATGGGGAGCAAGGCTCTCCTTTGCCTTCAGTGTTTTGTGCATATGTTTGTTTCTGTAAGCAGGCTCATTAAAATGTTGAGAAACTTGCTTAAATGCTGGCATTTGGGATGGAAAGCATTTGTACTCCTGGCAAAGCCTAACACATATTTCTAAGGAAAATGAAAGCTGTGGTTATAATAAGCTTAATTTACCACAAACAAGGGCCAAAGCAACAGACTTCTATTTCATATCCGAAACTATACTGAACTTGCAAGTAGGGAGTCTTCTTTTTACAAAACCAAAAAGAAAAATGGTCTGCTCTGTTAAATATATTACAGGGGTGGGTAGGAGTGGACTGGGCCTTACAAAATAGAGTGTTTAGGGAAGCAAAATAAAGAGAATATCTCAAAAGCCATCCGTTTGGTGTAGGATGGACTCTTCATTCTTTGATAAGTCGGATATGAACATGGACGCAAGCCACTGTAAGCTTTTGGTGGCCAAAGTGATAAATTCCAAAAGGTTTTCCTAACAGATGAGAGGGACCCCTACCCAACCACTAACAAGAGGCACATAGAGTGTGACAGGTTGAAGCTACCACATTAGGCATGCATCTCATTACAAAAAAGAACAGGCCCATGAAAATTGGTCATATAACAATGGCCCAAAGACAGGAAGTCACATGGCACCAGGCTGGGCACTCCTCTCTTGCTCATGCTCTTTGAGCCCCTACAATTGCCCCTGCCTAACAATAATGCAGTGACACCTGACTTCTCTGGGCTCATTGCTCTGGGATTGCTTTGGGGCCATGGTTACCCATAAACAACAATAAAGTCTCAAAAAGATTTCTGAGGGACCAGGAGGCTGTAACAGAAGACCAGAGATGGGTTTGCTTCCACGCTTAGGCTTTAGCCACACAACTACCGAAAACAAAACAGGGAATCTGAGGGGGGCAGAACACATTGGGCACAGAGAGGAATGAAAGTGCAAAAGGAAGAACAGAAACGTACAGCTTGAGACCATTTAGATAAGGGAGAGAGTCTGATACAGAGAGTTAACCAGGAGGCATAGTGGTTTGAGGTCAGGCCTGGAGTCAGGAAGAACTGGTTCAAAATCTGGCCTCAGATATTTCCTGGCTATGTGAACTCAGGCAAGTCACTTAAGCTCTGTCTGCCTCAGTTTCCTCATCAGCAGGGATAACAGAATTCACCTACCAGGGTTGTTGTGAGGGTCAATGTTTGTATGTTGCTGGTTTTGTTCAGTCATTTTTTCAGTAATGCTTGACTCATTCTGACCCCATTTGGGGTTTTCTCGGCAAAGATGCTAGAGTGGTTTGCCATTTTCTTCTACACTTCATTTTACAGACAAGGAAAGTGAGGTAAACAGGTATAAGTGATTTGCTCAGGGTCAAACAGCTAGTGTCTCAGGCCAGATTTCAGCTCACAAAGAGGAGTCTCCAGGTGTGGCACTCTATCCACTGCACTTTCTATCAGTTTGTATAGCACTTTGCAAACTTTAAAGTGCTTTATAAATATTAGTCATCCTCCTCATCATCTTCTTCTAATGTCCTGTAGAAGGAAGTGTTTTAAATTTCATAGTAGGGCATTCAGTAGCATTAGCAAAGACTAGTCACATTAGCCTCCAGGCTGATATAAGTTGATTGGTGGCTGAGGACCTAAGTTCATGATTAGTGAGTGGGGTAGCAGGGACAATGTATCAGTGGTTATGGTGAGAGTGTGTTTACATAAGATAAGAAGGTGAGAGAGTCAGTAAAGTTTAGGTGGGTGTACTGCTATGGGAATTTCAGTAGGTGTTTGGAACTTGGAGGGAGGGTGGCTATCAGTTTGCTTGGATGACACATTTCAGGAGTTTTGGGGCTAGGTATAGTGGAATGAAAGTAGATGATGTACATTGGATAGGTCTATGATGAGGTTGCTAGTATCTCTCCTTCCTTCACCTCTCCTCTGAATATATATGCTGGTATGGAATAAGTATTGATGAAGACTGATCCACCATATGTATAAAGTATGGAGCAAGCAATGATGAATACTGTCTACAAACCCTTTCCTCTCTCCCCTGCAGTATACACAAATAGAGCATGTGCAAGAATGAAATATTGCATAGATTGTAGACCACATTCTATTTCTGCATGCAATCTATTTCAGAAGGGTAACCACATGATTTTTTTTTCAGAAATAAAGTTTTGTTGCTTAAAAAGGTAAATAAAGGAAAAAATAACGTGAGAACATTCCTCATTGCTCTCCAATGCAGGATAAATGAGATCTCCCTATGTTGTAATTTCATAGAACAGATGACTTTCCTTTGGGCTAAAAAAAAAGAGACCGAAAGAAGTGAATTTCGTTCCATTTGTTCTGGACTTGTCCCCATATATAACCATTGTCACTCACCAAACACTTATTGAGTATCTGCCTACTATGTTAAACATTTTGAGCCCTGATGTACTGGGTTCAGAGCTATGTCCTGGCAGTAGTATGTAGGTTAGATTAGAAAAAGCAAAGGATCACAGATGGGGAAACCTGCTGGGGGGCCAGGAAAATATTTCAGGTACTGAGTTCTAAGTGTCTGAATTAGGGCGATGGCCATAGGAACAGAGAGAGAGTCAAGGAAGCAACAGTGCCCAAGGGACAGTAAGCTTCTTAAGGGCAGGGACTCTTTCTTTGTGTTCCCAGCACTTAGCACAGGGCCTGGCTCATAACAGGCACTTAATAAAGAATCATTGAAAGACTGACTTTGGGAGGCAGAGCTGACAGGATTAAGCAAGTTTTAGATGCTTAGAGTCTAGAGAGAGGAGAGTCAAAGACAATCGAGCTTTCCAGTCTTTCTCTACTCCTCCCCCTCTCTAATCAGCTGCCAACTCTCATTTGTTCTACCTCCATGACATCTCTCACAGTGGACACCTTAACCTCCATTCATACCACCTCAGTTCAAGCCCTGATGACTTCTCACCTAAACTATTTTAATAGCTCACCAATTGATCTCCTTGCCCAAAACCTCTCCTTTCCTCAACTCATTCTCTATACAAATGTCAAAATTATCTTCCTAAAATATAGTTCATATCATTTCATTTCCCTGCTTAAGAATACTCAGTAGTTGACGATTACCTATAGAAAAATACGATTTCTTCCACTTGCTCTTTGTTATGAGGCATTTGGGGTAATTGCCTTGCACAGGGTCACAAAGCTTGTGAATGTCAAGTATCTGAGACTGGATTCGAACTCAGGGCCTCCTGACTCCAGGGCCAGTGCTCTCTCTGCTGTACCACCAGCTGCACCGCACCCTCCCCCCATTTGATCTTCAAGAGCCTTCACTGTTTTCAGTCTATGAATTTCATACTTTTACCCTTTCAAGAACATTAAATTTAAGTGATACAGCATACTATTCTCTGAACTCAGCACTGACCTTGGCAGAGTTTTTTCCACATTCATGGACTGAGCTTCTTCTTCCTCTTTGTTTCTTTACAGATCCTTTTCACATGGCACATCCTACAGGAAGTTTTTCCTCTTCCTATACCCCAGTGGTTAGGGTTTTCTATCTCTTTAAATTATTTTGTATTTAATGTCTGTCTAGATGTTTGATCTCTCCTCTCCCTCCCAGTAGAATGTAATCCACTTGGAGTCAAGGATTTTAAGGTATGTGCTACCTTTGTATACCTAGTTCCAAATCAAGTGCCTTGCAGAGAGTGGGTACATAATGAATGTTAGCTGATTCATACAAAATTTAAGTTTTGATGAATGGAGGAAAGATATCATTAACCAGAAATACAAACAAGCAAATAAGTAATCCTACACCTGACTTGATATCCACAACACTTGTAACTCCTGCTATTCAGTAGACTGAGGCTGGTAGACAGCTTGAGCTTGGGAGTTCTAAGCTGTAGTGCACTATGCTGATTGGGTGTCCATACTAATTCAGGTATCATTGCAAAATACAAACAAAGTACAAACATCGACAGACAGACCTTGTCTGATTCAAATCTTAAAGCATAGTTACCAGAGTTTAAACAAAGTTGGAACATCTGGGTTTACAAGCTGGAGGGCTCTTAGCTACAGCTTCCCAGAGCTTCAGCAACAGCACCACCACAAGTGAGAACCCTACGCAAATGGCTCTGTCTTCTCTTCTTATAGCATTTCAGACATCATCAAATGTCATCTGAATGACCAGAGCTTAGGCTCCTATGATTGGCTCTTGAGTTAGCACCTCCCTTTAGTACCCTGGAAGCTTCACACCCACATAGGCTTAGCACCTAATAGGGGTTTGGGCCTGGGCTTAGCACCTAGTAAGACTCAATGAAATACACTGAATTACTCAATGGCAACAAAAGCCAAACTCTTCAATGGCACTTGGTTGAACTGAGTGCTAAGAGCTATTTTGCTTACCCACACACTCCACCCCTTGTTCCAGGATACATAATCTAATCAGCCATGGATCCTGGAACATACATTGTGATCCAATTATGCAGGAAACTAAAACATATCATTCACAACAAAGCAAAACATATCATTCAATGACATTCCCAAATATTTGTTTACAATCCAAATGTCCATCCCTAGGTCAAAGCAAATTAATCTCTTTAGCTAACACAGAGTGTCCAAATGAAGTACTTCTTCAGCATCACACTGCCATTGCAGACTTTTTCCCAGTACCCTAAGGCATGGGCATGCTTTAGTTAGTAAAGTCCTAAAGCAAACAAACAAACAAGTAGAGTTCTCTTGGGGATGTCTCCTTCTCCCTGAGCTGTTGTTGCAGGCTTCCACTTGACACCCAAAGTCCAAACAAAGTTCTGTTCGGGTCTGTTCTCCCCATTATGTTCTGGTCCCCAGTTCCAAGGCCTGAGGGGCGACTGGGCAATAAAAGCCAACGGGATGGGGTCCCTGGGGGCTCAAGGTACTTCCCCCACCCCAACAAAAACAAATTCACCCCTCCCTCCTGGGTCCCAAGCAGGGACCAAAAGGGCAGACTCAGTACCTTGCTGCAAAGTTTCCATCCTGCCCCAGGGCTGAACTCCAAGCTCCTGGGTTCCTAATTGTCTAGCTCTGGCTGGCCTCTCCTGGCTTCTGCCAGAATCTCAGTTGCAATGTAGGTGATTCTCCACCTTTTTGCTCACCTCAAAGTTCTCTGCTCCAGCTTTTGATAAAGATCTGAGAGTCTTCTGCTCAGAGTTGATATAACTTATGCTATAAGAGAAAAAAACTGTTAAAGAAAAGTATCTATAGAGAAGAGGATCATGGATAGAACACATAGGAATTCCTGTCCTTTCTATTGTTTTTTTTTTATTTTCAAGAATAATAACCTGCAAAAGATAGATGAAATCAACTTAACCAGATGTCCAGATATCAAATATTCAAATATTGGAAAAAGCACTGAACCAGCCATGACTCTAGGTAGGGTACAACAAGAAGAACACTACCTCTGATGTCAGAAGAACAAGACAAGACATAGTAGTCAATGACTATATTAATCGACTGTTTGATAAACCCAAGGACTCCAGTTTCTGGAATAAGAACTCATTGCTTGACAAAAAATTCTAGGAAAACTGCAAAAAATATGGCAGAAACTAGGCATAGACCAACATCTTACACTGTGTACCAAGATAAGGTCAAAAAAGGACATATGATAAAGGGTGATACCATAAGCAAATTAGGAGTGCAAGGAAAGGTTTACCTGTCAGATCTTTGGAGAATGGAAGAATTTATGACCAAACAAGAGATAGAGAACATTATGAAGTACAAAATGGATAGTTTTGATTACATTAGATTAAAAAGTTTTTGCACAAACAAAGCCAATGCAACCAAGCTTAGAAGGGAAGCAGAAAGCTGGGAAACAATTTTTATAACCAGTGTCTCTGATAAAGGCCTCACTTCTGAAATATAGAGAGAACTTAGTCAAATCTACAAGAATACAAGCCAGTCCTCAATTGATAAATGGTCAAAGAATATGAATAGGCGGTTTTCAGATGAAGAAATTAAAGCCATCTATAGCAATATAAAAAAAGCTCTAAATCACTATTGTTTAGAGAAACACAAATTAAAACAACTCTGAGGTACCATCTCACACCCATCAGATTGGCTAATATGGCAAAAAAAGGAAAATGATAAATGTTGGAGAAGATGTGGGTAAATTGGAACACTAATGCAAAGTTGGTGGAATTGTGAACTGATCCAACCATTCTGGAGTGCAATTTGGAACTATTCCCAAAGGGCTATGAAACTGTGCATACCTTTTAATCCATCAATACCATTACCAAGTGTGTATCCTAAAGAGATAATAAAAAAGGGGGAAAAGACACACATATACAAACATGTTTATAGTAGTTCTTTTTATGGTGGCAAAGAATTGGAAATTGAGGGGATGCCCATCAATTGGCAAATGGATAAGCAAGTTTTATAAGAAGTGATGAGCAGGCAAATTTCAGAAAAACCCAGAAAGACTTATGGGAACCAAAGCTGAGCAAAGTGAGCAAAGCAAAGAGAATATTGTGCGCAGTAACAGCATGTTTTAACAATCTGGCTAGCAGCTTCTGGTGGGGGGAGATCCACCCACAGCCAGCACCCAGAAAGCTGCTGGACAGCCAGAAAGCCCAGGTTCTTTTGATCTGCCTTAATAAGGAGAGCAAGGTTAAGGGGTTGGCAAGCTTACTTTAATTCAGCACACAAATATCATTCACTTAGTTCAGTGGAAAAAGCCAGCACCCTGAACTTCAGAGCAAAATACAAGCAAATAACAAACATCAACAGACAGACCTTGTCTGATTCAATTCCCAATACATAGTTACCAGAGTTCAACAAAGTCTCAGCATCTGGGTTTACAAGCTGGAGGGTTCCTTAGCTACAGCTGCCTGGAGTCTCTTCATCAACACCATCTCAAGAGCCCTTAAACAAATTACAAACAGACAGAC
>JAQQSZ010017689.1:0-10745 GCA_028646595.1 Phalanger gymnotis | reverse complement strand
GTCTTTTGGACCTCCTTTTCCATTTGGCTAATTCTGCCTTTCAAGGCATTCTTCTCCTTATTGGCATTTTGGAGCTCTTTTGCCATTTGAGTTAGTCTAGTTTTTTAAGGTGTTGTTTTCTTCAGTATTTTTTTGGTTCTCCTTTAGCAAGTCATTGACTTGTTTTTCATGGTTTTCTGTCATCCTTCTCATTTCTCTTCCCAATTTTTCCTCTATTTCTCTAACTTGCTTTTCCAAATCCTTTTTGAGCTCTTCCATGGCCTGAGACCAATTCATGTTTTTCTTGGAGGCTTTTGATGTAGGCTCTTTGACTTTGTTGACTTCTTCTGGCTGTATGTTTTGGTCTTCTTTGTCACCAAAGAAAGATTCCAAAGTCTGAGTCTGAATCTGAGTTGGTTTTCGATGCCTGGCCATGTTCCCAGCCAACTTACTTGACCTTTGAGTTTTTTGTCAGGGTATGACAGCTTGTAGAGTAAAGAGTACTTTGTTCCAAGCTTGAGGGGATGTGCTGTTGTTTTCAGAGGTATTTCTATACAGCCAGCTCTGCCACACCAGCACTCCTCCTTCCCCAAGAACTGCCAACCTTGACCTGACTCAGATCTTAAGCAGGCTCTGCACTCCTGCTCTGATCTGCCAAGTAATTCCTCCCACCAGGTGGGCCTGGGGCTGGAAGTAACTGCAGCTGTAGTTCTGTAGCTGCCCCACCTCCACTTCCCCCAGGGTGGTGGCCGAACCACAAACTCCTTCACTCTGTCCCTGCAGCTTTCCCCACTAACCTTCTCTGTTGTCTTTGGTGTTTTTGAGTTGAGAAGTCTGGTAAGTGCCACAGCTCATTGATTCAGGGTGCTAGGGCCTGTTCCACCCAGCCCTGGTCTGGTTGGTCCTGCCGCTGCCCACGCTGGGCTCTGCTCCCCTCCTGCTCCCAGCTCAATGTGCAATAGACCTCACTCAGTGACCATCCAGGTTGTCCTGGGCTGGATCCCTGCTTCCCTTTGCTATTTTGTGGGTTCTGCAGTTCTAGAATTTGTTCAGAGCTATTTTTTATAGGTTTTAGGAGGGACCTGGCGGGGAGCTCACACAAGTCCCTGCTTTCCAACCACCATCTTGGCTCCCAAGAATTTCTAAATACATAATAACATACACAATATCATGTATTTAAAACATGAAACAAAATTTACTGTCATTCAGATGATGCTGATTCAGCTGAATGCATTTACAAATTATAGTATATGGAAATCATCAATTTTATTACTTTTGGAATTTTATAGTAATCACATCTAAAATCCAGTATGCAAATACATTCAATTAAACAAAGAATAGTAATAATAAGAATAGTCAACATGTGTATAGTGCTTGCCATATGCTACTCATTGTGTTAGCACTCCATAATCATTGTAGTATTTTGATGCTCCCCAAAACCCTGGGAGGTGGGTATCATTATTATTTTGATCCTCATAGATCAGAAAACTGAGGCAAACTGAGATAATATAACTTGCTTAAGATCACAGAGCTAATAAATTTCTGCAACTGGAATGTAACTTAAGTTTGCCTGCGTTTTTTTTCTGCACCTTTATTTGGATATTTGATCTGAGATGAGAAGGACTAACAGAGTCAGAGGAGGAAGGTCTCTGAACTGGGGTGGAAGTCAGAGGGGAATCTGCTTGGATTAATCTGCTGGGAGTCAGCTGAACTAGAATGGGGAAGAGTACTCAGTGAGTCCCTGATCAGGGCTAGGAGTCAGAAGGGGATACCTGAGCTTGGATGGGGGTGGAGGATGCCTTCAGGGTCCCTGATCTAAATAATATTTTCTCTTTTCATAATCAAGGAGGGATTAAGTGACAGGTAAATTTATTTTTTTGGTTTTTTTAAATTTTTTATCTTAAATTTAAATACAAAATAAGAAAAGAAAATAGAAACTTGAATTTTAAAAACCAAAGGAAAAAAAATTGCCATGTGCACAGCAGAACATGAGAGGATTCAAAATATAAAGCAATAAATTTCCATTTCAAGGAAGCCTGTATAATAAATACTGCATATTTTGTTCAGAGCTGTCCATCTTTTCTTTGCTTCCTTGTAGATTTTCTTTTGTTCTCTGCTGTGCACTTTTTATTTTATTTTTTTTCCCATTCCTCCCTCCCCTAAGAAGGCTACAGTTAAGTGGAGATATATTTATACATACATATGCATGTACACACAAACATATTTACACATATAATACACATGCATACACTTACATATACATACATGTACATAGATATCTATAATCATACACATATATACACATGTAGACATATATATATATATATATATATATATATATATATATATATATATATTCTCGTTTGTCCTCTGTTTCTCTGAAGGTGGATAACATCATCCTTCGTAAGTCCCAGTCTTTACAAATTTTTCTAAATCCACCAACTCCTCATTTCCTACTCCACAGCAATATTCCCACCTTATACTGTCTAGTTATTTAACTAGTCTAAAACAATATTGATTAATATGACTGATATATGGTGTAGTTTCCCTATTTTTCTCTTTTGGTTAAATCTATTTTAGCTTTAACTTTGTCTGAAATCATGATTACTACCCCGGCTTTTTTTGTAATAAATTCTACTCCCGTTCTTTATTTTATTTTTGTGTGTATCTCTTATTTCCTATCCCTTCTGACTCCTCTGTTTTACTTGTATCCACTACCTTGCCCTATTACTTAACCTACCCCTTCCAAGGATTCTTCTTTTATCCTATCCCATTCCCATTAATCTAGACACACTTTTATGCCCCTCCTTATTCTTCTCCCTCGCCCTCCTATTTCTTTATAAATTTAGAAAATCTTTGTTCCTTTCTAAATGTATATATTCTTCTCTCTTTAATCCAGATCTGAGTGGAGTTCCCTCTAAAAATCCCTTCCTTATCCTCTCCCCTGTCCCTGTCCCCTTACCCTCTTTTTTCTTTCTGAATTTAGAAGACTTTTATGCCCTTCTACATGTATATGTATTGTTCCCTCCTTAAGCCATTGCCGATGAGAGTAGGGTTCCAGACCTATGAGCCCTCCTCCCCCATCTAATTGCTCTGTGTCAGTGCTTCCTCTCACACTTCATTTGTATAAGATAATTACTCTTTTTACATCTTCCTAGATGGTTTACTTTTTAGTATCACATTAAATAAGCCCTACTCTAATCTTTCTTTCAAACTACCTAGTTACTAATAACAATCTTAGATATGATTCACATTTCCTCATATAAAAAGTAAACAGTCTGTCTTTATTGAGTCCCTTGTAATTAGTTTTTGATGTTTGCCTTATATTTCTCTTAGTTCTTGTGTATTAAGTTTTCTATTAAGTTCAAGTCTTCTTGCAACAAGATCCTGAAAGTCTGCCAATTCATTGAATGTCCTTTTTTCATTCAGGATTCCAGGTATTTTCTTTTTCTTTTTAAAAATTTTTATTAATTTAAACTTAAATACTAATACATATATATATATATATATATACAGTAAGAAAAGGAGAAGAAACATTATGAACTTAAATATTAAAACAAATATAAAATAAGAAAAGAAAAAAAAGCATTGCCACGTGCACAGCAGAACATGAGAAGATTCAAAATATACAATAAATCTCCATTTCAAGAAAGTCTGTATAATAAATACTATGCATTATATTCAGAACTGTCCATCTTGTTGCTTCCTTGCAAGTTTTCTTTTGCTCTCTACTATGCAGTTTTTACTTTGTCCTTTTTTCATCTACACATATACATACACATACACATATATATACCCATACACACAAAGATATATACATATACACATACATACACTTCCATACACATACTTAGATATCTGTAATCATATTCATATATAGACATATACATTTATATGCATCTGTGTAATACCGTACTATACTTGTTTGTCCTCTGTTTCTCTGAGGACGGATAATATCTTTCTTCATAAGTCTGAGTCTTTCCATATTTTTCTAAGTCCACCAACTCCTCATTTCCCATTCCACAGCAATATTCCAACCTTATACTGTCTAGTTATTTTAAATAGTCTAAAACAATACTGATTAATATGACTGACATATAGAGTAGTTTCCCTATTTTTCTCTTTTGATTAAATCTATTTTAGCTCAAACTTAGTCTGAAGTCATGGTTACTACTCCTACTTTTTTTCTAATAAATTCTACTCCCGATCTTTATTTTTGTATATATTTCTTATTTCCTGTCCCTCTTGACTTCTCTACTTCACTTCTGCTCACTATCTTGACCTCCTATTACTTAACCTTAACCTACCCCCCTCCAAGGATCCTTCCCTTATCCTCCCATTCCCTTTAATCTACACACCCTTCTATACCTCCCTTATCCTATTCCCTCACCCTCCCCTCTAAAAATCCTTCTCTTATCCTCTCCTCTCTCACTATCCCCTTAGACTCATATTTATTTTTGAATTTAGAAGACTTTTACACGCTTCTAGATATATATATATATATATATATATATATATATATATATGTATATTGTTCCCTCTTTAACCCATTCCTAATGAAAGTAGGGTTCTAGAACTACCAGCCCTTCTCCCCCACCAATTCCTCTGTGTGAGTTCTTCTTCTCACATCTCCTTTATATAATTATTCTTTTTGTCTTTTCCCAAATGGTTTTACTTTTCAGAATCCTATCATACTTAGGTCTACCTCAGTCTTTCTTTCAAACTACCCAAGTACTAATAACAATTTTAGATATATTACATTTCCTAATATAAAAAGTAAACAGTCTATCCTTACTGGGTCTCTTGTAATTAGTCTTTGATATGTACCTTATTTCTCTTGGATCTTATATGTCAAATCTTTTATTGAGTTCAGGTTGGTTTTGTTTTTTTAACAAAATCCTGAAAGTCTGGCAATTCACGAAATGTCCATTTTTTTTTCATTTAGAATTATGCTTAACTTTGCTGAGTATGATATTTTTACCACAATCCCAGTTCTTTTGCTCTTCACTATGTAGTGTTCCAAGACCTGCAGTTTTTTAGTATCATTGCTGCTAGGTCTTGTGTGATTCTAATTGTGGCACTGCCATATTTAAATTGATTTGTCTTGTTGCTCATTTCAGGTAAATGTAAACAGTGATCTATAAGCTTATTTTTTTTTCTTTGCTCTGGAATTACTTTCAAACTAGCTGCTTTGCCTTAATTAAACTAAAACAATAGATCTATGGGGTGGCACAGGAGGGAGGTGGAATTGGCTAAGTGCTATTTACCCCTAAAACATTTACAGAATTTAATTCTTATTTTTCCTCCTCAAAACAAATTCTACACAATGGTACCACAGAACTCACTAAGATATTTCAGAAGGAGGTGTAAGATATATATAAAGTTCAGTTTCCACACAGTTGGAGCCATAGGGCCCCAACCTACTGACAATCTTGTGAACTAAGTTTCCACACAGTTGGAGCCATAGGGCCCCAACCTTGTGACAACTCAAAAGTTGCTGAGATATGATAAAAAGCTTGACCAGTCAGTAGTGTATGGAAGGAGATCAGGAACCACAAACTTAGGGGCCCCAGACAAACTGGCTCAAACTGGTCAGAGTTAACTCCTGGTCAGCAACAGTGTAACAACTGCTTGGTAGCTAAATGGGCATATAGAGAATGTTGTAACCTGTAAGGATCAGGACCAATCCTGATCCAGAAGCAGGGAGTTGCAGTTGCTAACCCTATAAAGCTTGCTCTTGCTTCTGTACTCAGAGTACTCTTCCTTTCTGAGGAGTTGTGCCCCCTTCTCGAGGATTGAAAAGGGAAACCTTTCAGGGTCTTGAGATGCCAACTTCAGAACTGATCTGAGGTCTTCTTTATAACGGTTTTGGGGGTTTGTCTGGGATCCAGCGGCCGCCAAGAGAGGTGAGATCTAAGTAGGCTGGGAAGTCCCAGCACTTGGGTTTATCTTTCCTCAGGACTTGCAAAAATCTCAAAGATGGCAGCAGTTGCTGCAGGGAGAGGCTGAATGGCAACAACCCAGGGGAGAAAAAAGAAATGGCCTGGGTGGGGGGGAGGATGTAGTAGCAATTTAGATTTGAACATCTTTTCCACCCATTAATAGACCATGTGACCTGGTCACATGTGGTGAGAGAAGCTTTCTGACAGGAAAAGGAAGTTATGTCATAGGAAATGCTGAGAAAGAGAGAGAGAGAGAGAGAGAGAGAGAGAGAGAGACAGAGAGACAGAGAGAGAGACAGAGAATGCAGTTATGGCTGCTAATGGCTACCATCGTGATAGTTAGAGCTGAACAGGCTGACTTAGCTGTACTGTGAGTTTGTCTTTGGGACGACCCAAGCAGAGGTTCAGAGAGGTTTTGGGATGGCGAGGCTCCATGTTGTGATATTGTGTATTGAATGTTTTACTGCTCTGATAGATTGGGTAAATGGCTTATGGGATATGGTTCTCTGGTGTCTGAATAAATGGTTTACTTCTTCTACCTTCTATGTAGAGAGTCTCATATACCTTGCAACACAGAACCACATAGGTATTTTGACGATTATCATCTACATTGTTATTATTGCCTTACTAATGGGGGGGGGGAAGATCACTCAAGTCAATATATCTAACAAACGTAGGAAACTGGCGGCAAAGCACTGCCTTTGTTGATCCAGGGTACCTTATCTCTGGGAGTCAATTGATCTGGGCTATCTGAGTCTCAGTTAATAGACTTGACTTAGAGATGGGAAGGAAGAACTCAAAGGGAAAGGTGCCTAAGGAGGGGAAGGGACTTGAGGACCCCTTCCTTCCAGAAATACCCCAAATTAGTCCACTGGGTGAGTATGCTAGCAAATTGGGACTGTGGGTCCCAGGGAAAAAGATAAAAAGAAGATGATTAAATATTGTTGTGATGATTGGACAAAGAAATTAGTAAACATATATGTGACTAAAAAGGAAAGTAGTCAGGAAGAACAAGACTATGAAGCATGCTGAATAAAAGGATGTCTGACTTCTGCTAACATATTTCTCAGTACTTTTGTTTAGTGCTCCGCTGCCCTCTCTCTCTTCCCCACTTCCTGTGCTTCCTGTGCTTCCTGTCCCTCCTTTCCCCGCTGCTGTTACTGAACTAGACACTGTAAACCCTGGAAAAAGAGAGGAAAAGGAGGCAGAGGATAAGTTATATCCTAGGTTAAGAAGGGAATTGGAGCAAATCAAAAAGGATGTATGTAACTTCCCATTTCGTGACTCAGGGGCCACTGACGCTCCCGGAACATCAATATGTTTCCACTCAGGGAGGTGCCCATGGGAGGCTCAGGGGGAGGGAGAGCATTTGTGAACATTCCACTAAGTGCTACCGAAGTGAGAAATTTTAAGAAGATGAAATCTCTAGTGGAGGACCAATGGGACTGTCTGAGCAATTAGACCAGTTTTTAGGATCTAACATCTACACTTGGGTGGAGTTAATGTCTATCCTTAATATCCTCTTCATGGGGGAAAAACAAGGGATGATTAGGAGGGCAGAAATGGAAGGCTGGGAAAGAAGACACCCTCCAGCCCAGGGTGTTCTGCCCCCTGAAGTTAAGTATCCCAACACAGATCCAGGGTGGGACCATAATAATCAAGCCCACTGACCACATATGCAGGATTTGAGAGAGTTAGTAGCAGCCAGGATTAAAGAAGCAGTACCAAAATCTCAGAATTTGAATAAGACATTTGATATAAACTGAAAGAAAGATGAGACTCCTTAAGAGGTCCTAGACAAGGAACTTGATTAGCTGAGAGTTTGCAAATGATCTAGAGATAACTGGCTTAGGACAGATTTTAAAATTAGAATTTAAGATACGAGTCTTGGTAAAGTTTCCCTTAAAGGGACTTGGCAATCTGATGTAAAATAACCCACCCTCTGGGGGAAATGCCATTCTGCCTGTGGAAGTCTATGATGTTTTCTTTTCCTTTCCGTGGCAGTCTCTGTAATCAAAACAAGTAGTTAGTGATAAAGGAAAAGTTTCTGTAAGAGTTTGTTACTATTGTGAAATGAAATCGTGGTATCTAAAGACCTAGAAGGTTTTATGGGGAGAAATGGAAAATTTGATTAATGCAAATATGTGAAATCTTGCTGTTTTCAATCAAATGATTGGGTAAATCAGCACTCTTGTATAGTCATGTGAAAGATAACATTCTTTCTAAATATTAATGGGGATAATTTGATAAAAGGAAAAGAAATAAAGGTACAAATGCAATGTTGAATCATTATCCCATAGACTAAGTCTGGGATTTAAAGTTATTGTGTATCTATGTGAAATAAGGTCCTTAAATGTTTCAAAATGACATAAGAAACATTGGGTATTAATACAATTGATTGAATTAACTATTGGAACTAAATAAGAGACATCTTCAGTTTGGGGGAAAGAATTTCAGTGTAAATTTCTTAAAGAAAGATAAGTCGTAGAACACTTTTGCATTGATGGGAAGAGTTAAATGTTTCCAGATCTAAAACATAATATATTTCATTAGAAGTTTGGGAAACTGATGCAAATCTACTAGAGCAATAACTTATGATCTTAATGGGAAGATTTTGTGAACAAAGATAAAAGTACATGCAAGCTATTTAAGGCTCATTTTAAAGATGTTCTTTAACCGGTATGAGATTATAGCCATATCTTAAACTGATTGTTGGAACTTGCTATTCAAAGACTTAATGAGACTGTTAACTGACTGCTTTTCTGAGTCTGACTCCAGGTATCAATATCAAAGAAGGCTGTCTGAGCCACTGATCCATGGTGCCAGCAGCCCTGTGAGGGCCAAGTATGAACTGCACGTATGAATTGCAAGTTGGAAGGGCAACTGTTCCACATGTGCTGAGGTAGGACTCTCTTGACTTGATTCCTTAACTGAAACCTGGAAGACTTTAAGCCTGGCTCAATGCAATTTGCAGTTTGACATAACTTATGCCTGGAGTTGACATGAAGTTAGGGAAATATTGTTCCCTTATTATAAGTTATGTCCCTAATCTCTTAGTAGCAAATTCCTAAAATCAAGGGTTTTGTAAGCACAATAACCAGTATATTAAATAATTGACTATGAAACATCTTAGGTTATCATAAAACTGAGCTATTATCAAATTTAGGATTTTAGCCCAGACAATAGCTAGCTATTTAGATTTGATATGTTACTGGCATACACACACACACACACACACACACACACACACACACACATCTATATATAATCCTGTATAAGTTAGGGTCCTTTAGTTCTTTGTAATAGTATGGAGACAATTAGGTCGAGGGCTTGTGATAATGATATTTTGTTATTTGGCTAGTATCATGCTCATCTAAAGTTTTCTCGCAAATAGTAATGTTAAAAGAGGAATGGCTTATGGTTTATTTTGTAAATGTCTTTTAAAAGAAACATGGCATGACTAGAAGTTTATGACTTAATATGTACTATGTCAAAAATTGATTACTTAATGCGTTTATGTATGTACTACAGCCTGTTGTTAATTCCTGAGTGAAATCTCATCCTCCTGATGAGGAAATTAATAATGGATTAATGTGAAGTATGAGAAATTGGGTTCTGATGTGAATTTCTTAAACATGATAATTGGTCAAGGTTCCAATTTTGATTTTTATAAGAATGATAAGGCTATAAAAGCTTTAGGAATGTTAACTTAAAGTTGTGCTAAGGTCACTTTTGTAGGAGAATGGACAAAAAGCTGGTTGCTACAAGAAGACAAGGAGAAGGAGCTGCACAGCATGATTTAGAACATGACTGCTTAGATTTAGTAAATTTTCAAACTAGAGTGAGGCCTGACCTCAGGGATTTCCTCTTTAAAGTAGGGAAAAAGTTGTTAGTAGCTGGCTATTTCAGAATTATAGAAGGAAAGAGAAGAAATGGCTATGCGATAATAGATGGAGATGCATGGTAAGTAGAGGAATCAGGGGCACTCCCAAAACAGAGGTCCACTTAAACTTGTGAGCTATATGCCTTGAATCAGGCCCTCGGGAGTTTAGAGGGGCAAGAGGGAACAGTCTACACTGACTTTAAGTGTGCCTATAGTGTAATGCATACTTTTGGGAAGATTTGAGAGGAGAGGGGATTAATTAATAGGAAAGAGAATAGATTGGCAAATGAAGAAGCAAAAAGGGTGTCTTTGAGTAAAATCAGAACCAAAATGTTGATCCTCATACCTGAGGTCAGAACTCCAAAATTTACTCCTTTGTTCAATGAAAAGGAACAGAAGGAACTGGAAAAAATTGGGGGCTGTAAGGGAGGGATGAGGAATTACTAGAGATTTTACATAAAGGAAGTCACTGGGGAATTCAGGCTATGTGTGATATGATACTAAGACACTTTGGTAGCATGGGAATTTACACAGTAACCAAATTACTGAAAGGTGTGTGATATATCAAAAAAGGAACAGAAAGGTATTGAGAAAGTCTATACCAGGGGGTCAAAGCCCGAGTCTGAGACCCTTGCAGAATATTCAAGTAGATTTCACTGAAATGCCATGATCAGGAGTGTGAAATACTTGCTGGTTACAATGGATCACTTAACTGGATGGGTAGAGGCTTATTTTTTGAGTTCAGCTACAGCCTCAGGGGTCAGCAAGGTAATTTTAGAACAAAACATTCCTAGGTTTGGAATGGTAGAAAGAATCAGACAATGGGTTCACAGCTAGGATACTGCAGAATATTATGTGTAGCCTGGATATCACATGGGAATTCCACACCCCTTGGCATCCCTCATTTTCTGGGAAGGTGGAAAGAATGAATCAAACTCTAA
>JAQQSZ010017688.1:0-10745 GCA_028646595.1 Phalanger gymnotis | reverse complement strand
CGGAGGGGAGGGCTGACTGGGGAACAGGGAAACCAGAGTGTATGCCATCTTGGAGTGGGAGGGGGTGGAAATGGGGAGAAAATTTGTAATTCAAACTCCTGTGAAAATCAATGCTGAAAAATAAACATATTTAAAAAAAAAGATAAAAATTCTATATTTTTCACAGACCCAAGAAACAGGCTGTTCTCAATCTCCTCAGTTGGGCATGTAAAGATCAAATGCATTAGCATATGTGAAGAGCTTTGATAACTTTAAAGTTCTATGTAAATGCTACCTACCATTATGGGAAAGGGCAGATTGGTTCCCTGCCCAGTTGTTATTGTTTGTCCTTCATCTTTGAAGAGGACCAGTAACACCAGGAGTGATGTGCATGAGTTAGATTTAAGTGAGACATTTGTGCAGTCATGAGCCTCACTCTTTCTTCCCCAGTCATCAAAGTCCAGTGGCAGGACAAAAGTCAACATGACCAGCAGTGGCCCAGGATGCAGTGGATTATTCGCTTCTCTGAAAGGACCAATTATATTTGTGCTGGACTTGGCACAAACACTGAATCAGCTTTAGCACTACCTCAGCTCAGAATTCCCAAGCTCCAAACATGGACCAGTCTCAGCCTCAGCCCCAGCCTCCCCAAATATCAGGGAGTATAACCACACCCTGCCCAGTGTAAATTCCATAAAAGGAAACTGCACTGCCTCTCAAAACCACCTTGCATTAATTTTATGTATATACCTATTGCTTATGTTATCTCCTCCTTTTTTATATAAGTTCCTTGTGGGCAAGGTCAATTTTATTTTTGTTTTGTCTCCCCAGCATTTAGCAAAACAGCTGGTACATAGTAAACATTTAGTAAATGTTGATTGATAAGTCACTGAAGGAATAGCTCCTTGTCTCAACTGTTGTACTGAGGAGTATGGAGGATTCACAAGCATGAGAAAAATGACAGACTATTAGAGTTGGAAGGGAATGCAGAGGTGTCCAGGTCACTCCATCCCCATCAGGATATTATCAGCATTCAGAAGAAGGCAATGTGTATCCCACAAGAACACCACTGACGTTGAGAGGACAATGTTTGCCCAAAGTAGTAAATGTAGGTTATGTTCTATTTCTAGGAAGCAGAGCTGGAATCTGAACCCAAGTTCCTTCACTCTAAATACAGTGATCTAAGCATCAAATCACTTTATCTTTTATATTCAAGAAACATTATATTAAATAAGGGGAAGGTAGAGAAACATAAAAACTTGAGATGAATTACAAAATATCGTCATAAGCACAACATAATGCCTTCAGTTGAATGCATAATTATTGACAGGATGCTGATTAAGGAAATGATAATAGTTGGGAGTGGTTAATCAAGGAAGATACACTAGAGTTCTATTTTAGAGGCAGGTCCTAAATGAACCTAAGAACATGGATTGTCAGGGAGAGAGTAGGGTGGCATTCCAGGAAGGGAGAACCATATATGGGGGGTTGGAGGTGGGAGGGCAGGTCGTGTGGTCATGTTCTGTGATAGCCCACAGATTGTCTGGCTTGGAAGATGGAAACTGCATTGGAGAGTCCTGAAACCTCTAGGAAAAGCAGCTGATGGATGGCCTTAAATGACAGACTAAGGAATTCAGAGTTAATATTAGTGAGCGTGGGATAAAAGAAGAGAAATCTTCAGCACATAGTAATATTACCACCATTTGTGAACTAATGGGCCAGTGTGATAGTTAAAATTATGGCACCCAATACAATTTCCATGGAACTTGATTGAAAAACTATGGGGAAAAGTTTTCCTGTGGGACTGTAATAGATGAGAATCCCTATTGTCTTACTAGATAAAGGAGCTATAATCTTTAATCCTTATTCACAGAGAGTCTATGTGACTTCCAGCAGCTGTGTGCAGTCCCTGAGGCCAGTATCTAGAGATACACAGAATGAACACACAGTCTGAAGATTGAAGATAACTCATTTTAGTAACCATATGACAACCCTGCTCATAGATGCTAAACAGGGTTTGCTGAGTGTTTTATTCCCTAGTGGAAGCATTTACTTTTCAAATCCATAGAAGTTAGATGATATAAAAGAAGAAAATTACCCTAATTCTTTTGGATCTGTTATCCATTATCTCTTCGCATAACCACATGCTTTTTTTTTTTTATCAAATTACCAAATTAATGGACAAGTAAATGTATTCAGTCCTTTCACTGAAGTCCAGTTACATTATGGTATCTTGGTAGATTAAAAAAACAGGATCATGTGTTTACCTCCCTGACAGTGTCTCTCTTCTGTGTATACATTCTGTCATGCGATCTCTCACCTCCCTTCTCCTTCTCTTTCTTTCTCACTTCCCCTCCCACTTTTCCCATCACACACACTGACTCCTACTATAGAAAATGTCAATGAGTCATGGTCCTCCTCCTCTTCCCCTGGCTCTGGGGCCATGTTGCCTCCACTGTATTTTTTTTCTTAAATACTAAGGGATTGCTGGTTCCTCCTAAACTTTGCCATCCAGAAATACCACACATTGCCACTGGCCTGGATCCTAAACTTCCAGATGGCTCTGAGGACTCATAAGTGATCTTGGGTTGTGAGAGAGGGCAGGATGTGGCATAAGAAGATTGTAGCTGCACTGCCTCAGTTGGAGTATCCCTCACTTGACTCTTCCTTCCTTATACTCCTCGTATTCCTCATAACATGAGGATGGCAACAGTGATTTGCATTAGAGACAACTAAATGGTAGAACATTGGATAAAGGATTGTACCCGGAACCAAGAAGTCCTGAGTTTAAATCTTGCCTCAGACAAACTTGACCCTGCACAACCTGCTTAATTGGTCTGCCTTGGTTTCTTCATCTGTAAAATTGGGATAATGGTGCCTACCTTCCAGGGTTGTGGTGAGCATATAATGGAATAGACTCATAAAGTGCTTTGCAAACCTTGAAATGCCATATAAATACAAACTATGATCATCAAGATCTCCTCAGCTCCACCCTTCCTTTCCCATACTTGGCCATGGTGTAAGGATAGTGGTATTCACTAGAGGCAGCTGGCTATTCCAGTCATCGGAGGAAGGATTGAGTTCGAATCCTGTCTGAGACACATTTCCCAGCGGAGTGAGCCTAGGTAAATCACTTAACTTTTATCTGCCTCAGCTTCTTCATTTGTAAAATGAGGTTAATAAAAATAACACCTCCTAGGGTTTTTGAGAGGATAAAATGAGATGACATTCACAGGGTGTTTTCTGAATCTTAAAGTGTTTTATAAATGTTATTTATTTACCATTACTATTATCAACATCATTATCATCATCATGTACTCGGCTCTACCTTCCTTCCCCATACCTGGTAATGTAGAAATAATGATTTTCAACAGAAGTGGTATAGTAGATAGAGTGCTGGGCCTGGAGTCGGAAAGACCTGAGTTCAAATCCTGCTTAAGACTGTTATTAGTTGTCTAGCCCTGGGCAAATCACTTATTCTCTGACTTCCTCAGTTTTCTCATCTATAAAATGGGAATAATATGACACCTCTCTCACAGAATTGTTGTGAGGATCAACAAGGATAACATATGTAAAATTTATTTCAAACTTCAAGTACTAAGCAAAATCGAGTTTATATTTTTATCTCAGTAATAAACATGTCAATTTAGTATAAGTTGAGCTACCTAGCAGATGAACCATCAGAAAATCATTAGCTCCACAAAACTATCAACAGTGCTGTCTATGTAATAATATATTTCTGTAGAAGAACAGACTCAATCAATAAAACCTTTATTTATATGGCATCTCCCATGTACTGGGCACTCTGCTAGGGCTGGGGATACTATGTATGAGAAATGAAATAATCCCTACTCACAAAATATTACGTTCTAGCAGTCAAAGAAGATTGTTTATGGAACTACAAGCTTCTATGGAATACCTAAAAAGTAAAAGCATACTAGGAGGACAGAGCCAAGATGGCAGAATACAGGCAGCTACCTAGCTGAAGTCTCCCAACATTCCCATCCAAACAACTTCAGAATAACTCCTCAAATTAAATTTTGGAACGGCAGAGCCTGAGACAACTTAGGAGGTCAGCAGGAGAGGTCTGTGACGTAGGGATGGGACCCAGGCTGGAGCATAGCAGCGGCAGCGGCAGCAGCAGCAGCAGCAGCAGCAGCAGCAGCAGCAGCTTTGGGAGCTCTCAGCCCAGAGAGGGTAAAAGGGTTCAGATAACTGCTCAGACAGAGATTACAGGGAATTGTTTGCTGGCACTGGGTGCAGCTGGCACTGACTGGCAACTTTAATGTCCATAAGTAGTTCTGGGTTGCAGTTCTGGGGCAGAAAGGAGTACTTTCCATCTATTATAAAAGAGCAGGGGCCCTGGTCACAGTTACAAGGCCAAAAGGAGCACCAGTGATTGTGGCTACAAGTGAACAGGGGACAAGGTCACGGTTCCAGGGTCAAGAGGAGTCTTTGTATTTGGAACTGAAGGTGAGAAGGGGGCCCTTCTTGTCCAGACTGGAGTCCAGACCATGAGAGCAGTGACCACACCTCTCCCTGGATCACATCACTTTGGAAGCAATAAAAACTTGCAGACCCCTAGAACTATCTCTGAAAACAATAGCACCAAGAAGCCTGAAGCTTGGGATGGTATTTCCCTATCCCCAGGTGAATGGAGCCCAACTTTCACACAAAGTTCAAAGTCAAGAAATAGGCTTGGAAAATAAGCAAAGAATAACAAAAACAACAAAAGAACTTGATCATAAAAAGCTATGATAGCGGAGAGAAGACCAAGACATAAACTCAGAAAAAGACAAGTGTGTAAACAGCTACAATCAAATAATCAAAAAAAAAAGTTAATTGGACTCAAGGCCAGCAAAAATTCCTGGGGGTTAAAGAAACATAAGAGCAGTAGAGAAAAAATTAAGAAAAGATATGAGAATGACACAAGAAAATTATGAAAAGACAATTATTGTCTTGGTAAAAGGAGGTCCCCCAAAATCCCAAAGAAAATACCTTAAAAAAACAGAATTGGTCTAATGGTAAAAGAGGCACAAAAAATCACTGAAGAAAAGAACTCCTTAAAAAGCAGAATAGGTCAAATGGAGAAGGAGGTTTAAAAAAAATTCACCGAAGAATAGAACTCCTCAAAAAGCAGAATTGACTAAATGGAAAAAGAGGTACAAAAGCTCACTGAAGAAAATAATTCCTTAAAATTAGGTTTGATAGTTGGAGCACTGCAGAGAGCACCAGTCTTGGAGTCAGGAGGACCTGAGTTCAAATACAGCCTCAGACCCTTGACACTTACTAGGTGTGTGACCCCCGGGAAGTCACTTAACCCCTATTGCCTTGGAAAATATACAGGATTGGACAAATGGAAGCTAACGATTTCATCAGACATTAAGAAACAATTAAGCAAAGTTGAAAGGATAAAAAAATAGAAGAAAATATGAAATATTTCATCAGAAAAATAACCAACCTAGAAAATATATCAAGAAGAGATAACTTAAAATTATTCGATTATCTGAAAACCATTATTAAAAAAAAGAGCCTAGACATCATAATCAAGAAATTATCAAGGAAAATTGCCCTGGCTATCTTAACCAGATGGCAAAAGGGAAATTGAAATAATTCAACCAATCACCTCCAGAAAGAAATACCAAAATGAAAACTTCCAAGAATATTATAGCTAAATTCCAGACCTCCCAGTTCAAGGGCAAATTATTTCAAGTATCCAGAAAGAAACAATTTATATATCATAGAGCAACAATCATGATCACACAAGATTTAGCAGTTTCCACTTTAAAGGACTATAAGACTTGACATATGATATTCCAGAAGGCAAAGCAGTTAGAATTGCAGTCAAGAATAACCTACCCAGTAAAACTGAGTATAATCCTTCAGGGGAATAATGGATGTTTAATGAGATTGAGAACTTTCAGATATTCCTGATAAAGAGATCAGGGCTGAATAGAACATGTGACATTCAAACACAAGATTCAAGAGAAGTATAAAGAGTTAAACATGAAAGAGTAATCATAAGGAACTCAGTAAAGTTCAACTATTTACATTCCTATATGGAAAGATGATACATGTAATTCCTAAGAGCTTTATCATTATTAGGACAATTAAAAAGAGTCTACATAGACAGAGGGCATGAATGTGATTCAATTATGTTGGAATAATCTCCAAATAAATGAAGGGGTGGGGAAAACGGATGCATAGGAAAGAGACAGGTACAGTAGGGGAAATCTCCTTACATAAAAGGTGCCCAAGGAAGATCTTTTGTAGTAAAAATGAAGGAGCGGTGGCAGACAACACTCGAACTTCACTGTCTTCAGAATCATTCAAAGAGAGAAGAATACACACACACACACACACACACACACACACACACACACACTTAGTTGTGTATAGAAATCTATCTTACCCAATAGGGAGATAGGAGGGGAAGGGAATAAGAGATGTGGGGGGGGGGAATGATAAAAGGATGGGGGGATTAAGGAAGGCAGTGATCAAAAGCAAAACAGGCTTTTGAGGAGGGAAGGATAAAAAAGAGGACAAAAAAAGAAAATAAGATAAGAGGGAAATATACATTTGTAAACATAACTATAAATGTGAATGGGGTAAACTCACCCATAAAATGGAAACAAATAGAATGGATTAGAATCCAACAATATATTGTGCACAAAGTCTACACATGAAACAGAAACACACTCAGAGAGTTAAAATAAAGGGCTGGAGCAGAATCTTTTTATGCTCCAGTTGAAGTAAAAAAAAAAAAAGCAGGCATAGCAATCATAATCTCAGACAAAGCAAAAGCAAAAACTGAGCTACTTAAAAGAGATAATCAGGGAAAGTACATTTTGCTAAAAAGTACCATAGACATTGAAACAATCTAAAAAATTATAGCAAGTTTCTTTCTAGAGGATTCATTTCTCAAATATAAAGGGAACTGAGTCAAATTTGTAAAAAAAAAATAACAGCCATTTCCCAATTCATAAATGGTCAGAGGATATGAACAAGGAGTTTTCAGAAGAAATCAAAGCTATCTATAATATTATGAAAAAAAAATTGCCTCAATCACCAATGATTAAAGAAATGCAAATTAAAACAACTTTGAGGTACTACCTCACACTTATCAGAAATGACAAGTACTGGAGGGGATAAGCAAAAATAGATACACTAATAAACTATTGGTAAAGAGGTGAACTAATCCAAACATTCTAGAGAACAATTTGTAACTATTACTAAAGGGCTATAAAACTATGCATACCCCTTGATCCAACAGTACCTCTACAAGGTATGTATCGCAAAATATCAAAGAGAAAATGTATATAAAAATATTTATAAAAACTTTTTGTGGTGGCAAAGAATTGGAAATTGAGAGGATGCTCATCAATTGAGGAACAGCTGAACAAGCTGTTGTGATGAAATACTATTGTGTTATAAGAAATGATGAGGGAGCTGGTCTCAGAAAAAAAAAATATGGCAATTCCTATATGAACTGATGCAAAGTGAAATGAGAAGAACCAGGAGATTATTGTGTTGTAATGAGTATCAGCTGTGAGACAATTTCAAAGGACTCATGATGAAAAAAATGCTACCTACCTTCACAGAGAGAACTCTTATCACATATTAAAGTATAATTTTTTTGCTTTATTTTATTTTACTTTTTGTGATATAGCCAACATGGAAATATGTTACATGATTTCACATGTATAATTGATATCATTTGCTTTCTTTCTCAGTGGGTGGGGAAGAGTAGAAGAGAGGGAGAAAATTTGTAACTCAAAATTTAAAAAGAAAGTAATGTCAAAATAAATAAATTATATGTGTGTGTATGTGTGTGTATGTGTATTTAAAAGTGTATTAAATTTAACAAGGTAGTTCAAAAGAAACTACACTTCTTTGTTGGTCTCTATTCTTTTCTTAAGATTTTTCTGATCTCTTTTGGATATTTTAAAATGTTTCACTGATAATCTTCTCTTTTTTCTCTACTTCACAAACATTGTCTCTACCTCCTCTCTTTAAATGAAACCTGGTTTTCTCTCTGATCATTGCAGGTTAGTTGCATTTCTTTTCAAATGGAAGCTGTTCTTTTCTCATTCCCAACTCATTGAATGAGGAAGCCTGGATTCACTCCTAGTTTCTCATCATTTCCAGATGATTAGTTAGCCACCATCCCTCAGCAACTTTTCTTCTTGAGTGAATGAATGAAAAAGCAATTATTAAGTGCTTGCTAAGTGCCAAGCACTAGGCTATGTGCTATGGATACAAATACAAAACAGAAGACAGTTTCTTCCCCCAAGCAGTTTAAATTCTCATTGTTATGCAGAGAAACAATAAATATATGGGAATGGTGGCTAAAGATGATATTTTGCTTTGAGAAATTACAAGGTTGGTGAGTAGAACTATAACAGAGTAGATTGATAACTTCTCAATATGTTTCCAGATGTAGAAATAGAGGTAGAGCTTAGAATTTCTGTGGCATGGCAGATAGTGAGAAAAAGTCTGGGATGGAAGTAAAGCTTGGCTTGACTCAGGCAATGACCAATCAAGGCAGTATGGCATTAAAGCATGAAAGGGTTAAGTCATCTGGGACTTGGTCTCTGTACCTGCTGGCATGGTGATCGCTGAGAAGTCCAAGGAATAAAGTCCTTGCTATCTGCTTATACTATGTTTTGCACATCTGCAATGTCTAACATTCTAGAGCTTCCAAGACACTCTCCCAACTTCAGTTATGAGGGTCTCTCCTAATATGCATTTCTCGAGGGCAGAAACTTTTACTTTCCCCATCTCTCAAAAGAAGGACTTGGATTAAGTGAACTCAGATCTCTTCAAGTTCTATATTTATGATGCCATGATCCCTTTTACATGGCATTGCCAGAGTCAATCTTCCATCAGGACAGCTTTGGCCATTTCATTAGATGGCTTCATTGGCTATAGAAGTAAATTCCTTCATCACAGAATCGCAGCATCACAGAAGCACTGAATTAGAAGGAACCTCAAAGACTGCCATTTAGTCCAATCAGTGTCTGAAGAATGATCTCTCTATATCATACCTGAAAAGTGGTCATCTGGGTTTTGATTAAAGAGTACAATTGATGGAGAATACATTACTTCCCAAGGGAATCCTTTTCTCTTTTGGACAGCATTGATTGTTAGGAAGCTCTTCGTTGTGACAACCATAAATTTCAAATTTAGAAATCCAAACTCCTTAGCATGGTATTCAAAACACTCCACGATCTGAATCCTATCTCCTTTTGCTAAGCTCTTCTACTACTCTCTTGCACATACCAGTAGAACTGGACTTCTTGGTATTTGCTAAACATAACCTTTGGGTCTTTCTCTTGTGCAGTTTGATTCATCTGGCAATTACTGTCTGTTAGAACCTATTAATCATTCAATTTTTGATTCAAAAACCACTTTCACCATGAAGCTTCTCCTAATTCCTTTACCAGAGATGATATTTTGTTTTGTTGAAGCCTCACTTATGGCTTTCACCACATACTGCCTTTTATTATCCGTACTTGAGCACACATCTTTACCTCTTCCCATTTATCGTCAGCTAATTAAGGACAAGTGCCTTGTGATGTATTTATTTGTGTAGTTGTATTAGATTATTTTTATTAAATTTTATTAGATTATAGAGTCCATGAGAAAAGGGTTGTTTAGACCCCTCCTCCTTTCTTCATGTATTTAAAAATATATACCCTCTGGTTACTTATTTATTAACATATAAGCTCCTTGAAGTGAGGAACAGGCTCATTTTTGTTTTAATATCTGAAGTGTTTAGTATGGCACCTGGAACATAGCTGGGATTTAATATAGGACATTCAATACTTTTTTTCTCCTTTTATTTTTAAGATCTGTGCTTTGTTAAAAGGAGCTCCCAGTATGGAAACTACCTCCACTGATGCAGATCAGTGTAAGCTCTATCTACCTTCTCATTGTACACAATGCTTGTTCATAACTTCCCATAAATCTGCTTCAGTGAATTTACTAAATGTGATGGAGAATTTCCTTAAGTTAAAAAAACTTGTGTGTACCAGTATGTCACTTAAGCTGTCTATCTATTGTCCTTTAATCTAGTTATAAAGACTATCCATTAAAAGAGATAGTATGGCATTGTAGAAAGGTTATTGGCCTTGGAATAGGAACAATTTCACTTAAATCACAATTCTGCCAGAATATCTGGATGGCCTTCAGCAACATTCAGCATCTCTGGGGCTCAGTTTCCTCACCTGCAAAATGAAGTAAATGTACTATATGACACCCCAAGGCCCTTCCAGTTATAATTTTATTATAAGTTCCTATCAGATATCCGTTATGTCACTTTTAGTTGCATATTATCAGTGGTAGAAATTAAAGACATCAAGAGAGGTAGAAAGAAGGCAAAATGTCCCTATTCGTTAATGATAGGATGCTAAATGCCGTATGCTTAGAATGCTTAGAAAACCCTACAGAATTAGCAAAGAAACAATAAATATCTTTTATAACATAGTAGAATATAAAATAATCCACAAAATTAGTAACATTTCTATATAGCAATAACAAAATCCAAAAGAGAATAATACAAATGGGAATCACATTAAAAATAACTAAAAATTATATAAAATAACTGGTCAGCCAAAGCACACTTGCTCAAATACAATTGCTAACTGTTCTTTAAAGAAATAAAGAACAATCTAAATAATTGAAGAAGTAATCAGTACTCACAAGTAGGTAATGTTAGCATCATCATCATTAGCAGCAGCAGCATTTGTATGGGACTTTTTTTT
>JAQQSZ010017687.1:0-10745 GCA_028646595.1 Phalanger gymnotis | reverse complement strand
GGCATGAGTACTGTATTTTTTTCAAAAGGTTTTACTGCATCTATTGAGATAATCATATGATTTCTGCTAATGGTGGTATTGATATGATCAATTATGCTAATAGTTTTAATAATATTGAACCAGCCCTGCATTTCTAGTAAAACTCTCACCTGGTCTTAGTCTATTATCCTAATAATAAGTTGCAGTTATCTCTTTCCTAATATGTCATTTAAAATGTATGCTTCAGTTTTCATTAGACTGATGGGTCTACACTTTTCTTTCTGTTTTAGTTCTTCCTGTTTTTGGTATCAGCACCATATTTATATCATAAAAAGAATTTGGAAGGAATCCTTCTTTGCCTATTCTACCAAATAATTTATATAGTATTGGTATCAATTGTTTTTTCAAAGTGTGGTAACATTCACTTGTAAATCCATCTGGCCTTAGTGACTTTTTTAAGCAGTTCATTGATGACTTGTTCAATTTGTTTGTTTTTTCTCAAATGGAACTATTTAAGTATTTCATTTTCTCTTCCATTAATCTGGGCAATGTATATTTTGTAAGTATTCATCCATTTTACTGAGATTGTCAGAATTATTGGCATGCAGCTGGGCAATATATGTCCTCATTATTGTTTTAGTTTCCTCTTCATTGCTAGTGAATTCACTCTTTTCATTTTTCATACTGGTAATTTGTTTACCTTCTAGGCTTTTTTAGTCAAATTAACCAAAGTTTATTTATTTCATTGTTTTTTATGCATTACACCAGCTCTTAGTTTCATTTATTAGTTTAGCAGTTTTCTTAATTTCAAATTTATTCATCTCTCATTTGATTTTGAGAATTTCTCATTTGGTATTTAATTGGAGATTTCTAATTTATTCATTTTCTAGCTTTTTTAGTTGCATGCCCAATTCACTGGGCTCTTCTTTTTCTATTTTATTTATATAAGCATTTAGAGAAATAAAATTTCCCCCAAGAACTGCTTTGGCTTAATCCCACAAGTTTTGGTTTGTTGTCTCATTACTGTCATTCTCTTGAATGAAATGATTGATTGTTTCTGTGATTTGTTGTTCGTCTTTCTCATTCTTTAGGATCAAATTATTTAGTTTCCAATTAATCTTTAATCCATCTTTCTATGGCCTGTTATTACATATTACTTCGTTGTCTATGGTACCTTTTAGCAGGATGTGGTTTCCTCCTATTTTTGCTTTTGTTTTGTCTGAGATCAGGGATGGCTACCTATTTTTTTTTTACTTCAGCTACAGCATCATATAATATTCTCCAGCCTTTTACTTCTACCCTGTGGGCATGTGTCCGTTTCAAATATGTTTTTTTTTCATAAAGAACATATTGTAGAATTATGGTTTTTAATCTGGTCTCCTTCCATTTTATGGGAGAGTTCACCCCATTCACATTCACAGTTGTGATTATTAACTTTGTCTTTCTCTCTGTGCTATTTTTCCCCCAATTTATACTTTTCTCCTGCCTTTTTCCCTTTCTCTTCTCACCAATGTTTTGCTTTTCTCCACCACCTCCCTCAATCTCCCTTCTCTTCTATCACCATATTTTCATTTTCTTTCCACTTTCCCTTGCTACTTCTTCCCACGTTTTGCCTTCAGTTCTATTTACCCCTTCCTTTTTCTTTCCCCTTTCCCTTTCCTACTTGATAGAGGGTAAAATAGATTTCTATGCCCAAATGAGCAAATATGTTATTTTCTCTTTTGCTTCTTCACTGATGTAATTTGTCCTTTTCTCTCTCCTCCTTTTCTTCCAGAACAATATTTTTTCTCACCCCTTTATTATTTTTCATCATCATACAAAAGTCAACTTATACTCATACCCTCTGTCTGTGTATACCTCTACTAAATGTAATGATAAAGATACAGTTTTCAGAAGTTACAAGTATCATCTTCCTATGTAGTGATGTAAACAGTTTACCATTATTGCAAACATTTTTTATTTCCTGTTTACCTTTTTTTCTGCCTCTCTTGAGTCTTGTATTTGAAGATCAGATTTTCCATTCAGCTCTGGTCTTTTCATAAGGAAGGTTTAAAAGTCCCCTATTTCATAGAATTGTTCATTTCCTCTCCTGAAAGATTATGCTTAATTTTGCTGAGTAGTTGATCCTTGGTTGTAATCCAAGCTGTTTTGCCTTCCTGATTATCATATTCCAAGCCCTCTTAGCTTCTAATGTAGAATCTTCTAGACCCTGTGTAATCCTGATTAATATTTAAATTTTTTTTTTACTGGCTGCTTGCATTATTTTCTTTTTAACCTGATAATTCTAGAATTTGGCTACAATATTCCTTTGTTATTTTCAATTTGGAATTTTTTTCAGGAGGTGATCAGTGGATTTTTTTGATAACTATTTTATCCTCTGATTCTAGGACCTCAGATTAGTTTTCCTTGATGATTTCTTGAAAGATGCTGTCCAGGCTCTTCTTTTATTATATTTTTCAAATCAGGGTTTTCAGGTAGAGCAATAATTCTTAAATTACATCTCCTGGATGTACTATCCAGGTCAGTTATTTTTCCAGTGATGTATTTTATATTTTCTTCTACTTTTTCATTCTTTTGATTTTATTTGATTGATTCTTGATGTCTCATAGAGTCATTGTCTTCCACTTGCTCAATTATTTTCTTCAGTGATATTTTTGGTTCTCCCTTTCCATTTGGCCAATTCTACATTTTAAGGAGTTCTTCTCTTAAGTGGATTTTTGGACCTACTGCTTTTTTTTTCTCAATTAGCTATTTGTATTTATGCAATAATTGTTTTCTTCATTCAGTTTTTATCCTTCCTTTTCCAAGCTATTGACTCTTGCATACCTCTCATTTTTTTCCCAATTTTTCTTCTACCTCTCTTATTTGACTTAAAATCCTTTTTTGGATCTTCCAAGAAGAATTTGAGGGATTGAATTATTGCCCTATAAATACAATGCATATTTCCCTTTGGTACAGGTATATTCAGTTATAGGTATATTGACAGTGTCTACTTCTGAGTTTGTATTTTGATCTTCTCTGTCAGCATAATAATTCTCTATTGTCATTATTCCTTTCTGCTTCCTCCTCAAGATATTTGCCTATTTCCTGGCTTTTAAAGTAAAGCTCTCTTCCTGAAGTGCATGGAACATTGACCCAAGCTTCTTATGTTGGGGGCCTGGTTACTGGTTTTGTGTGTTGGCTCTTCAGGTGCTGGCAGCTGGGCACTCTAGGGGTTTGGCTTACCTGGTGCTGAACTGGGGTCCTGGTGGTGGTGTCTGGAATGTGCTGAGATCAGGTGGGGGTTTTCTGCATTTCCTCAGAGTTGTGCTGAAGCACTGGGAGGTTCTGCTGCTGGAGGATGCCTGTTTGCCTGGGGTTGCATTGAAGTAGGGGGAAGTATTGTTGCTGGAGGAAGTCTGCCAGCCTGCTTGGGCCTGTGCTGAAGTAGGGCTATGTCAGTTGCTGGAAGAAGAAGAAGAGGATTAGGAAGAGGAAGAACAGGAGATGCTGAAGAAAAGGAAAGAGAGAATAACTGCAAGTAGGAAAAGGCTATTTGAAAATGAAATGCCATTGGAAAAACAAATGTTAACATATGACACTGTAACATTCGTGAAACACTCTTTTGTGTGTGTCTCACTTTCTCATTATCTCTATATCCATGCACACATGTATAGATATAGATGTATGTTTGTATATATGTATGTAAGATCATATTTGATCATCAAAATACTTTTGTGATGTACTTATTGTAGTTGTCACTAATTAAGAGGATAGTAGGCATCACAATGCATTGGATTCAGAATAAGAAAGACACAGGTTTGAATAATGTTTTAGACATTTAATAGTTCCTCTTAGGAAACTTACTTGGCTTCTCTCAGCCTTAGTTTATTTATTTTTAAAATGTGGATGATAATAGGACTTAACTAACAGTGTTCTTGTGATGATCCAGTGTGATATTATAAGTAGGTATGCATGTGTGTGTATGTATATGTGCATATTACTTTGTAAACTCTAAAGAACTATATAAATGATAACTATTAGTTTCCTTTTAGAAATGAATAAGCTGAGACGACTAGTCAATGCCAGAGGTAGAAACATGAAATACTTTCTAAATGATTTTTTTTTTGCATTTAGGGTCACAGAAGTTAAAGGTTTTGTTTGTTTGTTTTCTTTTTTGTTTTTTTTTTCCATTTCCAGACACAAAAATTAAATTAAAGAGGAAAGAAAATGTATGGTGATGTAGAAAGAACACTGAATTTGGAATGAAAGAACTTAAGCCTGCATTGCAGCTTATTAAATGAATTTTGTTAAGGAAAGTTGAGTTTTTTACGTGCTTTATCTGTCTCAGTTAGTAAAATGAAGTGATGGAAATATATTATTTTAAAATTTTGTGGCTGCTCAAACTCCTTTGATCCAGTGACTACCCAGTAAAATGTTCATTTATCTTCCATTATTAGGGAGAGGTAAATGGGGCCAAAATTGAAATTTATTCATGGTATCATCTGAGGTTTTATGCTGTCTGCTCAATTTCCCAGCCAATTACTTGACTTTTAAGCTCTTTGTCAAGGTATGACTCTTCTTCTAGGATGGATAGTGCTCTGTCCCAAGCTTCTAAGCTTTTGTTTAGACATTTTCCTATGCTACTTCTTGGCACCTGTAAATTTTCAGTTCTTCTGAGGTGGTATGATCCAAGGAAAGGTATTTACTCCTCTCCAGGCCTGGCTCGGGACTGTGAATGACCTCAAGCACTAGTTTCTGCCTTGGAAGTGCTAGGAGGAGTCGCTGTCCACAACCACCATAAACTCTGCTACACCAGTGATTCTCCTCACTCCAGGACCACCACCCAGGACTATGACCCAGATCCAAGAAATGCAAGGAAAGAGCATCTTGCCTCAGTGCCAGTAAAGAGATCCCTGCACTTACACTCTGATCAACCACTTGATGAATCCACTGTATGTGTGTATGAAGCTCCAGAAGCAGTCATTGCCTCTGCTGCCACCACAGCTACTTCTGCTACTTCTGCTGCTGCTGCTGCTGCAGCTATCTCTCCTGCTCCAGGGCTGGAGCTAGTTGGGGCTCTTCTCTCACCTAGGTCCAACCATGGTTTCCCACTGACCTACTAATTGTCTTTGGCTTTTCTGTGTTGAGAAGTCTGGAAACCATGAAAGCTGCCAGTGATTCAGTGCCTGCCCTTAGGCCTGCTCTGCCTGGTCTCCTCCAGCCTACTCTGCCTGGTGCAGCCCATGCTGGGTTGTGCTTTACTTACAACACAATGTGCTAGACTCTTCCCACCAACCACCCAGATCGTCTTGTGTTGAAGACTTTTTTCGCTCTGTCATTTTGTGGATTCTGTAGCTCTAGAATGTGTTTAGAAGCATTTTTACAGGAGTTTCAATGAATTTGGGGGAGAGCTCAAGCAAGTCCCTGCTTTTATTCTGCCATAATGATTCCACCCCTGAGAATTTACTTTAGAGTTATTAAATGTAACACAAGAGCAAGAAATGGTGAAATGAAAGGTTTGTTAATATTAAACATTAAAAATCAAATATTACAGATAGTATGTACTTAATTTTGAAGTTGTCTAGACTCTTTCTAATGTATTCATTTCCTCTAACTGCATTTGGCAGACTTTGGGCCCAAGTGGCCACTTATATTCATTGAATTTGCCAAATATTATGCTCACAAAAGAATTAAAACTTGGCCTTCAGTGACATATAAGAAAGAGGGCATCCAAAGGCAGATTAATAATTAACTTATCTAAAACAATACATCTTAGAGCCAACACCTGATTGGCTTCATTGCTCAATGACTACCCTTCTGAATCAGCCCTCCAAAGAGAATCACAAAAGAATAATATTGTCAGTCAGGAGCAATAGAGTAGAAGAAAGTTAATGGCTTGTCATCTGAGACACAGAGTTTACATGCCATTTCTTTCTTATATAAGGAATTGCCTAATCTAGTAGTCCCCAACATTACTTCATATTTATTTTGTATACATTTAACATATAATTGTACATGTTACTTCACTATATAGGATATAATGCTTTTGAAGGGAAGGGTTTTTCCTCTATTATCTTTGCCATGTCTAATACATTACCTGACACATAATGTATTCAATAGAGACTTATTGATTCATTGATTTAATTTTAGTATGCTTTGTAAATTTTGCTTCACCATAAACAATTTAGTTCCATATTGGTATAATACTGGGAAAGATTCCAAATTATTACCATAAATAAATGTGAACAGTTAAGAAAAAATAAAATTAAAGAATAGAGAATAAATTCACTAGGGCATGACTTGATCTTCCCTATCTGGAATTTTGTATAAAGTCAGATGTTTAACACAAAATTTGATAAGAAAATTTTAACTCAGTAAGCATTTAATAATACTATATTTTCTAATTGAGTGTGGCAGAGATGACATTTTAGGAAGGCTATGCTCAAGAATCCTGCTCCTGAGGATTTTTCATCTTTGTATTATTTTACCTATTCGATGAAAAGCAAACTATGTTAGACAATGGGGAACACATGAAAAAGATGTTGGAAAAAGTATCGACCTTGCTTAAACTTTAGAAAAGCATGTTCGGTGTTGTATTTTTTTTCTAATATATGCATGGAATCACTTTACATAGTCATGAGTAAAAGACTGTTATGCTAGGTAATTTATACTGAATAATGTGACATTTGGACTTGCTTCTAGGCTTCAAAAGTGATGCTTTGGGGCAGAGGGAGTGTATAGTGGTGGAGGTTATAACAAGAATTGTTTCCATTTTTATAAGCAATGTAAGTTAGAAAATATACCTCACCAGATTTTGTGATGATATAACTGGTTTATATTTGAATATTTCTACTACTCTTCAATTAATGAAAAATCTTCAGCTTAGCTACCAATTAACTATTAAATAGTTATCACCATGACACTGGACATATTGAAATTAAAGATTCATTAGCTTCTTATGCCTATAAGATTTTTTTTAACTTAAATGTCATGAAAATAATTGTTCTTCATTAAATGTATGTTCTTTATGTCAGTTGATCACTTAGAAGTACAGCATATGTGTTTCTCCTTTACATGACCTATGGTCTATGTGCTTTATAATCATCTAACAGCTCCAAATTCTATACAATTTCCTTAGACATTTTTATTATGGGGAAGAGTTATTTGCTTTGGGGACAAAATGAAAGTGACACAGTGGTTAAAAAGTGTGGTCACTGTGTGATATATAAAGTCACATGACTGCAATATGCATTTCATTACTGTCAATTTCCTATTTCAAATGGTGAAGAAAAACAAGAATTACAAGTTTTAGTCTTGACCTAGAGGAGAGAAAAATCTGGGCCTATTCTTGAATGCACTCTAGATACAGATAGTACAGATATCAAAGGGTTGAAAGAAATTATAAATAAAAATTTAAAGTAGAGGAGAGGGGAGGGATAGGAATAGAAGGAGAAAGACAATGGGGGAATATATGAAGGAGGGAAATATGTAACAAGTAGTTATAATTTAGAATGTGGATGGGATGAATTTACCTAATGGGTGGAAACTGAAAGAAGATCAGAAATTTGAATTCAACAATATGTTCTTTCAGAAAATGCTATAAAAAACTGCAAAGTTGGATGGGAAAGGCCATGTCATGGGCCAATCAATTACTGCTACCATACTTTGGGTTTAGTTTCCAGTTCCCAGGAAAGGGTCATTTCACAGAGATCATGAGACTCCTACAGGGAATAAGGAAGAAGTTCAAGCTTTAAAGTCCTTAAGGTCCAAGAACTAGGATGCTTGTGTTATTTCTGTCCCTTTGACCTGGTATGAACCAATTTAAGTTAGTGCTGTGGTCACCAGCACAGTGGAGCTTTTTTTTTTTTAATTTAGCAAGTGAATTCTGCAAATTTTCTCTGGTAGGTCAAACTGGAGTGATTTTCAGTCTGCCTCCAGCTTGGCTAATTGTGATTCCCAGATCAGTTATTCCAGCCTCCTCTTTATAATGAGAAAACTCAAGAAAATCAAAGTGGTTAGTAAAGTCATTTTTCACATCCCTTCCATTTGTTCCAGGAACCCCTGAGGCATTCCCTGCAGACCAAGGGGAAACAACAACAAACAGCATTATTTTGTTCACCAAAGTAGTAGAGCACCTGTGGACCAAGTCAGGGCTAGAGAAGCCCAAAGATAGATCACTAGGATGATAGAAAATATCCTGGTGGCCAAAAGAAGTGGAGACCAACTGAGACCTCCCACCCTTGGGGAATGAGTTTGAGCATACCACAGAGTTCGAGCAGCCTACTTCTTCAACCAAGTGTCATGTGCACAGGCCAGTATACAGGGGATGGAGAGTCTGATAAAAGGAGATAGAACACATGAAAAACTTGTCCCAGAATGATGGTAGGCTGAGAGAGAAGGAAAGGCAGCCTGAAACCTGGTTGATGGAAGTCTTTTCCCACCTCAAATTGTCACTCTTGGTCCCTTTGAGGGACGTACAATTCTATAGTTATGATAACTGGGAAAGGAGAACATCCACTGAATGATTCAGGCATGATAGTTGAGTGCTAAAAGAAATGAGCAGCCATTGAAATACAACCAAAAGCAAGTCAAAGAAGGAGACTGCAAAGGGAACCAGAGATGGGGGAATGAAGAGCACAGGGAAAGAAAATCATATAGCCAAAGCAAACCAAAACTAAGAGATATTAGCAAATGGAGCATGGCATGTACACAGGTACGGAAAGGGGGACACAAGTGGGGAGGTAGTCCTTTTTCTCAAAAGCCTGGCCCAGGTTCTTTGGAGGAGCCATGTGCCTTAGATGTTGTCTTCTTTGAGCCCTTATGAAGACAAAGGTTAAGGTCCCCAAGGAGAAAAATTTCACTTTCTTTACCTTTATCCATACATTATGTATAAAATCCAATTTTTAGAACTTATTACCAATACATGCTCAAAGCTGATATTTCCAAGACAGATGAGTTTTGGAAGCCAATCATAGACATCTGTACATAGTTCTTAGGGAAAATAGACAGAACCTGTTGCTTTTCTCAAAATTTAATTAGAAAACTATTGCATTATATCTTTGTCATATTATTTTGTGTAATCATTTCCCCCTCAGGAGGATATTTTCCCTATGTTATTGTTTAATAACAAATATAGGTTAAAATTGCAAGCTATGCAAACTTGCATCCTATTAAAACTCAGAGATAATTCAGCACCAATGTATTATTAAACAGATTTAGTATATTACTTACAAAGCTTTTTGATTATAGAAATTTGCTATAAAAGGAAAAAGAGGGAAATAGTTATAACAACATCATATCATAACAGACGAGAAAAATATCTTTAGTTCTGTTTAATTTGAGGCATGAGTCGTATTTGAAAACCCATCATCTAGTTACAAGATGTTGGCTCAGGATTAACCAGGTGGGGATTTTCCTTTTCAGAAAGGAAATACTGTAATGGGAAATAGAGTCAGGAGGATCCTATCTAAGCCATGCTCCAGTGATTCCCAAAACTTTTTCACAAGTACAGATATCTACTTTTAAAAGTTCCCTCAATGCAGCACATCTTGTTTCCTAATATTGCCTTCAAGACAATTTTGACAACGATCTCTGTATTCTAAACTCAAAACAATAGTAAGTTACAATCCCAAGACTTTTTACGTTAAATGGTATACTTTCACTAGCCAACAGTTATGCCTTGAATATATTTCCTTATATATCCTTAAGAGCTAGCATTTCATTTATCCTTTATATATAAATTAAAACTACTCATATTCTGGGCCACCATACATGTAGCAAATAACTGATTATTGACTCATCATTAATATGTTTGAAGCTACACTTTTAAACAATCCTATACACTTTCATAACAGGCAAGATTTTCAAATGAAAAGTTGCTATTGTTATACACATCATAATTATTTTCATTAATTGTTTGTAATTACATATACCTCCTTAAATGTTTAAGTTTACAAATATATAATTTTATCATCCTTTTAAAATCCCAATTCATGTGTAACAAAATCCTGATTAAAAATTGCTTTGTATAACACCATTTCTGTTCTATAATGGTCTCTCAAATTTTGTAATACAAGAGAATTTGGAAAAATAATAAGATAAACATAAACACAATATGATATCAATAGCTGTAGGGACAATTCGGCTAGCAGCTGCTACTGGGGTGTAAGACCCAACAAAACAAGTAACAAGAGCTGCTAGAATAGGTTCTTTTGATCTTCCTTACTAAGGAAAGTAACTTTAAGGGGTTAACAATCTCACTTTAATCACATATACAAACATAACTCACTTAGTTCAGGAAGAAAAGCCAGCACTCTGAACTTCAGTACAAATACAGATAGAAATTACAAACACCAACAGACAAACCTTGTTTGATTTGAATCACAATTCATACTTGCCAGGAAAGCATCAACATCTGGGTTTACAAGCCGGGGGGGGGAGGGGGGTAACTATGACTGCCCAGAGTCTCTTCAAGTCACAAGACACTCTTCCAATGAGTGAGAGCCCCAAGGAAAAATGCCAGCCTCTTGAGTTTACAAATCCTATTGAGGGTCAAAGGGAATCACAACATGTGACTCAAACCCACATGGCCTAAAAGCTTCTGGCATCACAAATATGTGACTCAAATCCATGTAAACTAGACTTTCCTTTGAGGCAAGCAAGTCATCAAAGAATCCTCTTCTAATCAAAGAAAAAAAGGCCAGACTCATCAAAGGCACTTGATTAAATAAGTGCTAAAAGTGAAAACAGTAAAAGAAAGTCCAACCTTAATTACTGATACAATA
>JAQQSZ010017686.1:0-10745 GCA_028646595.1 Phalanger gymnotis | reverse complement strand
ATGAACTCTCCCATAAAACGGAAGCAGATAGGAGAATGGATTAAAAACCATAATCCTACCATATGCTGTTTACAAGAAACACAAAATATTTATAGCTGCTCTTTTCGTGGTAGCTAAGAATTGGAAATCAAAGTGATGCTCATCAATTGGGGAATGGCTGAACAAGCTGTGGTATATGAAGGTAATGGAATACTCCTGTGCTATAAGAAGTGGGGATGATACGCACTTCATAACATAATGCTGAGTGAGCGGAACAGAGCCAGAATGACATTATACACAACCACAGATATATTGATTCTGTGATGACTAACCCTGACAGACTTTGCTCTTCTCAGACTCATGATGTAGAGGGCTATCTACATCCAGAGAAAGAACTACGAAGTATGAATGCAAATCGAGGCACACTTTATTATCACCTTTTTTCCCCTCCACTTTTGTTTTTCTTCTCTCTTTTGTATTTGTTGTTGAGTTCTGGTTTTTTTTTTATTCTGTTTTGTCTTTCTCATGAGTCATGAGAAAATGTATAAATTAATTCAATGGCTAGTTATACCTGGAAGTTATATGGGACTCCATGCCTTCTTGGGGAGGGAGTGCGGGAGGGAGGGAAGAAAATCTGGAACCCAAAATTATGTAGAACTGTTTGTTGCAATCTAAAAATAATAATAATAATAAAAAGAATATATAAAAAAAAGAAATCATCTATTCTGTCTCTTTCACTATTTCATTTAATAAACAGGATTCGGAAAGATTTGCTAAAGTCAAACTATGGAGTTCATCCCTATTTCCATCACATGTTTTATTTTTTCATTTAATCTTATTTGATCTTTAGTTTGACTATATTTCTATTAGATTATTTTCTACAGTGATTTAAATCTAAAGTTTGTAGGTTTAATATATAATGAATACTTAATTTTACACAAATAGCTTTTGTTTATCTTTATTTTAGATGAAAATGATATTATGGTATGGCCACTTATAGGGAAAGTAAAGAAAACAAGTCTCAGATGGGAAGTAAAGCAAAATGGAGAAGAATTGTGACAACTTTCTAGAAAACATTAGTACAAAATATGTTGCTATCATCAGCATTGGGTTGACTTTTGTAGCAGAAAAGAGAGAATATATCCACTAGTTTCTACTTTTTCCTGGTTAGCTTAATCACTTAGCCATTATTAAATGCTTACCTAGGAGCACACCCCCTCCTATTCCAGATCTTCTGGTTTTATAAGCAGTAATCATGTTTTTTACTATATCACTCTAAAATTATAAAATCATTCTTTAACAAGCAAAAATTCATGTGTATTTAATATTAATTTCTTAATGTTTTGAATGTTCACTGTAAATGTAAATTCACTATAAATGGATTTTTCAAAGATCCTCATTTCCAAGGTGCTTATTTATTAATGTGGTTTATTCTGGCTTAATCTCAGTAGGTTGGGATCATAATCTGACCATATATTCTTTACTGAGAATGGGAGGATACAAAGATCCAAGTACTGTTGAATTCAGGATAAGTATAAAACTAACCAGCTATGTAAGGGAAAAACTCACCTACAGCTAGTATATAATTCTATGTTTTTGTTTTTAAGCTATTTGGGTCGCTTTGTTAAACTGGTTTAGCAGTTGAATCAGGAGATAATATAATTATCATAAACTAATTACTAGATCATTACAAGATTACCAAATCAAACTATGTAAAACTTTTCCCAAAGCTACTTATATGAAGTGTAAAGAAAACAATCTTATTAGTTTGCATTAGAAATATACTCACATTGTTTAGGAATAAACAATACTTGTTGAGAAGCCAGGGATATTTTAATTATATTTTACATTTATTTAGTCTGAATAAATGGGCATGTTCCCTGAACAGAGTACAGGAGAGTACAAAGACTCAGATGGACACCAGTCTTTTTATTGACTCTCCCTTCGAATTTCCTGCCAGGCTCTTCATTGGCCAGATGCAACCCCCTGACTGCCTAGGTCATGCCCTCAGCAAATGACTAGTTTAAGCTTGCATACAAGCTTCTCACCTTGCACCTGAGAGCTTTGATTAAAACTAGGTCTAAACAGTCATCTGACTTACATTCTGCTAACACTGGGGAGGAGAGGGAGGAAGACGGATACATTCTGTGGAAAGAAAACTGCTTCCCCCATTTCTTACAGTTGTGGAAAAACAATCAGGATAACACAGGATCTAGCAAATTCCACATTAAGGGACCGAAGGGTTTGGAATATGACATTCCGGAGGACAATGGAGCTAGGATTAAAAGCAAGAATCACCTACCCAGCAAAACTGAGTATCATGCTCCAAGGCAAAACATGGATTTTCAACAAAATAGAGGACTTTCAAGCTTTCTCAGTGAAAAGACCAGAGCTGAATAGAAAATTTGACTTTCAAACACAAGAATCAAGAGAAGCATGAAAAGGTAAACGAGGAAGAGAAGTCATAAGGTACTTAATAAAGTTCAACTATTTTGTTTACTCTCCTATATGGAAAGATGGTATGTATGATTCATGAGACCTCCGTATCATAGTAGCTGAAAGGAATATGCATATATGTATATATATACATATATAACATGTGTATGTATGTATATATACACACGTGTGTGTGTCAATGTATGCATATATGTAGGTGTTTATATATACATATATGTATGTATGTGTGTGTATATATATACATATACGTATATGTGTATGTATATATGTATATATATATGCAGAGGGTATAGGGTGAGTTGAATATGAAAGGATGATATTTTGAAAATAAAATCAAATTAAGGGATAAAGGATAAGAGAGGAATATATTGAGACAGGGAGAAAGAGAGAGATAGAATGAGGTAAATTATCTTGCATAAAAGTGGCAAGAAAAAGCAGTTCTCTAGGAAGGGAAGAGGGGGCAGGTGAGGAGGAATGAGTAAATCTTGCTCCCATTGGATTTGACCTGAGGAGGTAATACAATACATACTCAATTGGGTATCTTACCCCACAGTGAAGAAGGAGGAAGAAGGTAAAAAAGGGGAGAATGATAGAAGGGAGGGTGGGTGGGGAGGGAAGAGGGGAGATAATTTGGAACTCAAAGTTTTAAAAACAGATGTTGAAGCCCCCCCCCAAAAAAAAACCCCAACATTTTTGCATGCAACTAGGAAATAAGACACACAGTCAATGGGACATAGAAATTTATCTTGCCCTACAAGTAAAGGAGAGAAAGTGGGATGCAGGGAGGGTGACTGGGGAATGGGGCAACCAGAATATTTGCCATTTTGGAGTGGGCGGGAGGGTAGAAATGGGGAGAAAACCATAATTCAAACTCTTGTGAAAATCAATGCTGAAAACTAAATATATAAAATAAATAAAATTTTAAAAATAAAATTAAAATTAAAAATAAAATAAAATAAACACTTTTGTGTTACATTTATTTTTTATTCCTTTCTTCATTTATTCTTTCACTGCTTCCTCTCAACCCTGCTGCATTCTGTCCTTACTATCTTTCTTCCTTTATTCCTTCCTTCATTTTCCCTCACTGTCTGCCGCTCTCCTCTTCCTTTCATCCTTGCTTCCCTCATTCTTTCCTTCTGTTTTTCTTCTTCCTAGTATTCTTCTTATATGTCCACAAATGTTTCTTTTCTTTCTCCATTGATTTCTTCCTTGTATTTTGTATTTTCAATCCTCTTTTGCTTCCTGTTTTTCCTTTTTTCCTATATCCTATTAAAAACTACTTATTTAAGTTAAAAATAGTTTTACTGTTATATTTGTTTTTCCTTTCTTCATTGCTTCTTTCACTGCTTTCAATTCTGCTTCACTTCTATTTTCTAAATATTGCTTCCCTTCCTTCATCCTTTCCCCTCTCTCAGACTGCTTGTTACTTTCCTTCCTTCCTTTTCTCTTTCCTCTTTCTTTCCTATAATTCCGTCCTATAATTCTCTTTTCCTTCATATTTCACTATGCATAACACAATGATATTAGAGAATATTTTGTGCTTTTTCTTGCCACTTTTATGTGAGATAATTTAATAGACAACTCTTAATTCACCCTCACTCACACTACACAACCAACATATGTATTATTGCTAGGCAATAGCTGAAAATTCTTTTCTTACAGTGTTCATTTGAGGTACTACTTTCTCATGTGATGAGAGGGAAAAGGGAAGCAAGAAGATTCTGAATACCTGTTCATTGTATTAAGGTAAGAGAAAATGAAATTTTTTACTAAAATTAAAGATTATACCTAGTGTTTTCAAATTCTGGTTCTCAGAAAAAGAAAAAACAGTTTCTCCTCAAATTGCTTAACTATAGTTAGTTATCTTTACTCTAGGGCAGGGGTGGGGAACCTATGGTCTCAAGGCTACATGTGGCCATCTAGGTCCTTGAGTACAACCTTTTGTCTGAGACCAAGTTTTACAAAATGAATCCTTTTATTAAGGGAATTTGTTCTGTGAAGTTTGGATTCAGGCAAAAGGGCCACATTTGAGGACCTAGAGGGCAACAAATTGCCTCAAAGCCACAAGTTCCCCACCCCTGCAGTCTAAGGAAATAAGATTGGGGTAAAGGGGGGGGGTGCATTTTTGTCTTGTTTTTAATAGCTTTTCCACATCTTGTCCTCATTCAACTCTTTTATAATGCTAGTTAACAAGGATTTCATGATCACCAAAATGACAGTTTGTGATTTACCTGAAATACAGAAAATCAGGGTGCCTTGCAGTCTAGAACAATATAACCTGAGGCAAATACGACTTGTCTCAAAGTTAGAGACATGAAATCACAAATTGCTCAAGTATATTTAGTTATGTTTACTCTAGGGCAGGGGTGGGGAACCTATGGTCTCAAGGCCACATGTGGCCTTCTAGGTCCTTGAGTTCTACCCTTTTTCTGAGTCCAAGTTTTACAGAACAAATTCTTTTATTAAGGGAATTTGTTCTGTGAAGTTTGGATTCAGGTAAAAGGGCCACATTTGAGGACCTAGAGGGCCACAAATCGCCTCAAGTCCACAAGTTCCCCACCTCTGCAGTCTAAGGAAATAAGATTGGGGTAAGGGAGGGCATTTTCCTCTAGTTTTTTCAAAGTGTTTGTTTTTGATTACCTTCATCCCCATCTGCCCTCCCCCCTGTTTTTATCTTCTTCCTTCATTCCTGTGTGGTAAGATACCTAATTGAGAATGTATCGTATTCCCTCTTTAGGTGAAATCTGATGAGGGCAAGATTCACTCATTCCCCCTCATCTGCCTTTTCTTCTCTTCCTACAGAACTGCTTTTTCTTGCCACTTTTATATGAGATAATGTACCCCATTCTATCTCTCCCCATCTCCCTCTCTCAATATATTCCTCTCTCATCCCTAATTCATCATCAGCTCACCCTATGCTCTCTCTCTCTCTCTCTCTCTCTCTCTCTCTCTCTCTCTCTCTCTCTCTGTATATATCTATATCTATATGTATATATATACACATACATATATACATACATACACAGTCACATATATATATACCCATAAACATATATATATACAAATATATATATGTGTATGTATATACACACACACTCATATACATACATGCATATTACCTTCAGCTACCCTAATACTGACGTCTCATGAATCATACACATCATCTTTCCATGCTGGAATATAAACAAAACAATTCAACTTTAGTAAATCCCTTGCAATTTCTTTTTCTTGCTCTTTCTCTTAATTCATGCTTCTCTTGATTCTTTTGTTTGAAAGTCAAATTTTCTATTCAGCTCTTTCTTTTCACTGAAAAAGCTTGAAAGTCCTCTATTTTATTGAAAATCCATATTTTGCCTTGGAGCATGATACTCAGTTTTGCTGGGTAGGTGATACTTGGCTTTAATCCTAACTCCATTGACCACTGGAATATCGTATCCCAAGCCCTTCTATCTCTTAGTGTAGAAGCTGCTAGATCTTGGGTTATTCCGAATGTGTTTCCACAATACTCAAATTGTTTCTTTCTGGCTGCTTGTAGTATTTTCTCTTTGACCTGGTAACTCTGGAAATTGGCAACAATATTCCTAGGAGATTTCTTTTTGGGATTTATTTGAGGAGGCGATCTGTGTATACTTTCAATTTCTATTTTGTCCCATGGCTCTAGAATATCTGGGCAGTTCCCCTTCATAATTTCTTGAAAGATGATATCTAGGCTCTTTTTTTGATCCTGGCTTACAGGTAGTACAATACTTTTAAAATTCTCTCTCCTGGATCTATTTTCCAGTCAGTGGTTTTTCCAATGAGATATTTCACATTGTCTTCCATTTTTTCATTCCTTTGGTTATGTTTAATAATGCCTTGATTTCTCATCAAGTCACTAGCTTCCACTTGCTCCAATCTAATTTTTAAGATAGTATTTTCTTCAGTTGTCTTTTGGACCTCCTTTTCCATTTGGCTAATTCTGTCTTTCAAGGCATTCTTCCCCCCATGGGCTTTTTGGAGCTCTTTTGCAATTTGAGTTAGTCTATTTTTTAAGGTGTTGTTTTCTTGAGTATATTTTTCCAGTATTTTTTGAGTGCCTTTAGCAAGTCATTGACTTCTTTTTCGTAGTTTTCTCGCATGCTTCTCATTTCTCTTCCCAATTTTTCCTCTACTTCTCTAACTTGATTTTTCAAATCCTTTTTGAGCTCTTCCATGGCCTCAGACAGTTCATGTTTTTCTTGGAGGTTTTTGTCATAGGCTCTATGACTTTGTTGATTTTTCTGACTGTATGTTTTGGTCTTCTTTGTCAGCAAAGAAGAATTCCAGTGTCTGAGATTGAATCTGGGTGTGTTTTCGTGGCAGCCAATTTGACCCTTGAGTTTTTCAGCATAGTGTGACTGTGTGTAGAGTAAAGAGTTCTATGTTCCACACTTGGTTGGATGCGCTACCACACCAGCACTCCTCCTTCCCCAAGAACCCCCAACCAGGACTGGACTTAGATCTTCAGCAGGCTCTTCACTCTTGCTCTGATCCACCACTTAATTCCTCCCACCAGGTGGCCCTGGGGCCAGATGCAACTGCAGCTGTAGTTTCGTAGCTGCCCCAACTCTGCTGCCCCAGGGGCGGTGGCCTAACCGCAAACTCCCCCAGCAGTTTTTCCCACTAACCTTCTCTGTTTTCTTTGGTGTTTGTGGGTTGAGAGGTCTGGTAACCTCCGCAGCTCACTGATTCAGGGCACTAGGGCACACTCCACCCAGCTTCCTCGTTGGTCCATGCCGCCCATGCTGGGCTCTGCTCCACTCAGCTCAGCTCCCGTCTGCTCCCAGTTGTGTTTGGGATAGACATTACCCAGAGACCATCCAGGATGTCCTGGGCTAGAGCCCGGCTTCCCTATGATATTTTGTGGGTTCTGCAGTTCTAGAATTAGTTCAGAGACAATTTTTTTAGGATTTTGGAGGGACTTGGCATGGAGCTCACGCTAGTCGCTGCTTTCCAGCTGCCATCTTGGCTCCACATGTTTCCTCTTGTTTCTAATAGCTTTTCCATACCTTGTCCTCATTCAACTGTTTTACAATGCTGGTTAACAAGGATTTAATGATCACCAAAATGACAGTTTGTGATTTACCTGAAATACAGAAAACCAGGATGCCTTACAGTCTAGAAAAATATAACCTGAGGCAAATATGTCTTGTCTCAAAGTTAGAGAAACAAAATCACTAGAAGCAGAAAGCCTGTGTTTTGAATTGTTCAATATTGCTTACAATCAGATTGTTGGATCATAGGATTTTGGGGTCTAAGAGGCACAAATGGACTACAGCAGAGTAAGGTAGTACAAACTCCCACTTCTACTTCTACCCCATTGCCCTTGCATACTGGAGGAATCCGAAATTTATGAGAAGAGAGCATAGAAATGGAGGGAGGAAAAAGAGAGATAGGACCTTTCCAATGGTGAATATGTGCAGTTTTTAAAAGAAGTATTTCATGGATCAATGATTTTGTGCAAGTGGCATTATGCAAAGTATATGGAGAACAAGTTGCTTGAAAAGTTATGTTTTGCATGTTTAGTGGAATTCCAGACCTGGATTTGGAGCAGAAGACCTGGGCTCAAAGCCTGACTCACTCTCTGGATCCCCTTGCTTTCCTTCTCTTCAGTTTCCTGTCTTGCAACATGAGGGATCAGACTCCATGGTCTTTTAGGACCTCTCAAGAAAAAATGAAATCTGTGGGGAGGTGAGTCCCAGTATTCTCTTTCCAGTTTGGATATTGTGATAAATTCCTTAGGAAAGGGTCCTGTAACCCATTTTGGTATTCTCTAAAATGGTGTTCTAACTCATAGATCAGATTACAGATTACAGAATTACTGAATCTTGGAACAGGAAAGATTTCAAAAGTCATATTAGGAACCCTAACCTGTCCCTCCTCTCCTGTGAGGGCCGTTCCTTTTGCTTGATTCCCTGCTGTGACAACAAATATGATCAATGGTTTCAACCTGAAAATTTGGTGAAAAGAGGCAAACAGGAAAGGTGATTTGTAAATTCACACTGCTTACTCCCTTAAAGCTAGCAGCATACATACAAGTATGGAGCCAGATAAAATCTGACTGTCTGAGAAAGCTTAAATATATTTTTAGAACAGTAACAACTCAGCATGTCTGTGTAACTCAATTTGATGATCTCCATGTCTGTTATAAGTTGGAAATACAATAAGACAGTTGACAAAGTGTCGAATGGAAATTGCAACCCAGGATCTCCGTGTTTAATTTACCGTTAACATGCCATAACATAGCATATGTCCATAAAATATTAAGATAAGAAAAAGTCACATTTTTCAAGTTAGTGTCTCATGTTAAGGGTCTCATCCTGAATGGCCTTAGACAGACGAAAGAATGTTCTTAAGTCAGCCCCATCTGGCCTTGTTGGCATAGGTAGAGGTATTCTCTTAGTAAACTCAGAGAACAAAGAGTGTTAGGACCAGGCTCTACTTCTGGTTGATTATCAGTTCAGGCTCTGGCCCTTATTGAAGTTACTAAATTGATATTAAATGATTACCATTTTCTCCTTTTGATCAAAGATGAGCTGAAAGCTTCACCTTTAGACCAAGGAAGAAGGGGAGAAACCTCTTTCTTCCTCAAGGGCAAAGTTCTAAAAATTCTTATCTAGCTAGATTCGGGTGTTTTTTTTTCTTTCCAACTGGTTCCTGAAATAGGGTCCACTTAAGATAAGGTCAAATTCTTTGTCAGATTGAGTCTGCCTCATGGTGTGAGTGGGAAGATGAGAGAAGGAATTGTTTTTTTCTGTGATTGGACATCTGTAGAGATGCACAGCCACTGCAAGGCAATTGCAAACTAGCAAAAGGAGCAGGCTGCAGGGGGGTCAAGGTGGGGATAATGGGAATAGAAAGCAACTAAGTAAAAATAAGCTAAAGATACCATAGATATAGGTAACCAGTCTTGGCTTGTAAGGGAGGGAGGAAGCTTCTCCTCATGCAAGCCCAGTCCTCTTTCTTTCTTTTTTCTTTCTCTTTCTTTCTTTCTTTCTTTCTTACTTTCTTTCTTTCTTTCTTTCTTTCTTTCTTTCTTTCTTTCTTTCTTTCTTTCTTTCTTTCTTTCTTTCTTTCTTTCTTTCTTTCTTTCTTTCTTTCTTTCTTTCTTTCTTTCTTTTTTAGATTGCAACAAATAGTTCTACATAATTTTGGGTTCCAGATTTTTTTCCCTCCCTCCCCCACTCCCTCCCCAAGAAGGCATGGAGTCCCATATAACTTCCAGGTATAACTAGCCATTGAATTAATTTATAGATTTTCTCATGACTCATGAGAAAGATGAAACAGAACCAAAAAAAACCCCACAACCCAACAACAAATACAAAAGAGAGAAGAAAAAAAGTGGAGGGGAAAAAAGGAGAGAATGAAGTGTGCCTCAATTTGCATTCATACTTCATAGTTCTTTCTCCGGATGTAGATAGCCCGCTACATCATGAGTCCTTTATAGCTGTCTCTGCATACTGTTTTACTGAGAAGAGCAAAGTCTGTCAGGGTTAGTCATCACAGAATCAATATATCTGTGGTTGTGTATAATGTTCTTCTGGCTCTGTTCCGCTCACTCAGCATTATGTCGTGTAGGTTCTTCCAGGTTGTTATGAGGTCTGTGTCATCCCCACTTCTTATAGCACCGTAGTATTCCATTACCTTCATATACCACTGCTTGTTCAGCCATTCCCCAATTGATGGGCATCCCCTTGATTTCCAATTCTTAGCTACCACTGAAAGAGCTGCTATAAATATTTTTGTTCTTATGGGTCCTTTTCCCACTTGTGTGATCTCTTTGGGATACAACCTAGGAGTGGTATTGCTGGGTCAAAGGGTATGAACATTTTTATAGCCCTTTGGGCATAGTTCCAAATTGCTCTCCAAAATGGCTGGATCAGTTCACAATTCCACCAGCAGTTCACAATTCCACCAGCAATGTAACAATGTTCCAATTTTCCCGCATCCTCTCCAGCATTTATCATTTTCCTGTTTTGTTATTTTAGCCAATCTGACAGGAGAGAGATGGTATCTAAGAGTTGTTTTGATTTGCATTTCTCTAATCAGTAGTGATTCTGAGCATTTTTTCATATGTCTACAGATATCTTTAATTTCTTTCTCTAAAAACTGTCTGTTTTGACCACTTTGACCACTTCTCAATTGGGGAACGACTTTTATTCCTATATATTTGGTTCGGTTCCCTGTATATTTTGGAAATGAGGCCTTTATCAGAAGCACTAGTTGTGAAGATTTTCTTCCAATTTTCTACCTCCCTCCTAATCTTTGTTGCATTGGCTTTTTTTGTACAA
>JAQQSZ010017685.1:0-10745 GCA_028646595.1 Phalanger gymnotis | reverse complement strand
GGGGGGGAGGAAATGGGGAGAAAATTTGTAATTCAAACGCCTGTGAAAATCAAGGCTGAAAACCAAACATGTCAAAAATAAATTTAAAAAAAAATTGAAAGAAAGAAAAACAGCACCCTAGTATGAATTATGCATAGTCAGACAGAGCAGATCCTTCATTGGCATTGTTTGAAAATGTCTCATTCTGTACCTTTAATTCATCATCTCACTTTTAGGAGGTGGGTAGTATATTTTATCACTGGTCCTCTGGAGTCATGGTTGGTCATCCATCAGAGTTCTTAAATCTTTCTTAATAATGTTATACTTCTATAAATTGTTCTGATTTTGCTCACTTTGCATCAATTCATGTACTTTTTTTTCTGGTTTGTCTGATAGCCATGAGTCTAAACATGGGTCTCATTCCAATAAGTCTATGTGATACAAGGTCCAATTGCCATCTTGTGTTAGAATCATCTTGCCTGTTAACTATGCTTTGAGGTATTCTCTGGCACCTGAGATTAAAAGTATTTTAAGAGGTATAAATGTAGAGGGAAGTATATTTCAGGCATTCAGGATCAACTTGTGTATTTTAAAGGAGGAAGACAATAAAATGCTAAGTTTGGAGAACAATAAATATGTCAGTTTGGCTTGAACATAAGAGTGCATGAAAAAGAGTAACGTGAAATAAGTTGGAAAAAGTTGACTAGAGCCAGATTGTAGAAGATTTAAAGTGCTAAATTGAGGAATTTGAATTTTTTGCTGCGGATTCCTCAATAGGGGATTGACATGGCAAGTTTTGTGCTTTAGGAAGAGACTCTTCAAAGAGAAAGACCGGTTAGCAGGATCTTGTAATGGTTTACGTAAAAGTTGACAAGCATTTGTCCTTTGTTGGCTCCAAAGGACAGAACCAGCAGTAGTCAGTTAAACACTTGCTATATGCCAGACACTGTTCTAAGTGCTAGGGATACAATGAAAGGCAAAAGCTAGTTTGTTCCTTTATCCCCTTTGGGATCAGGTTCTGACTTTATTTGAAACTTTATGGGCCTCTTCTCTCTCTTCCCCTCTTTCCTTTTTCATGTTGTTTTCTGCCTTTAGAATGTAAGCTTCATAAAATCCTTGGGAGTCTACCTCTCAAGAAAAGCTCAAGAACTATATGAACACAATTACAAAAAACTTTTCATACTAACAAAGTCAGATCTGAACAGTTGGAAAAATGTTAATTGCTCAAGTGTAGGCTGGGCCAACATAATAAAAATGACAATTCTACCTAAATTAATTTACTTATTTAGTGCCATGCCAATCTAACTACCACAAATTATTTTATAGAGCTAGGAAAGATCATTACAAAATTCATCTGGAAGAACAAAAGGGCAAGAATATCAAGGGAAATAATGAAAAAAAAAAGCTGAAGGAAGGTGGTCTAGCTGTACCAGATCTCAAACTTTATTATAAAGCGGTAATCATCAGAACAGTTTGGTACTGGTTAAGAGATAGAGTGGTAGATCGGTGGAGTAGATTGGATACACAAGCCACAGTAATAAATGGACATAGTAATCTGGTGTTTGACAAACCCAAAGATTCCAGCTTTGGGGACAAGAACTCACTATTTGACAAAAATTGCTGGGAAACCTAAAAAGTAGTTGGACAGAAGCTAGGTATAGATCAACATCTTGGTCCATATACCAATATAAAGTCAAAATGTGTACATGATGTAGGCATAAAGGGTGATACCACAAGCTAATTAGGAGAGCAAGGGATAGTTTCTCTGTTCTAACTATACAGAAGGAAAGAATTTATGACCAAACAAGAGATAGAGAGTATTACGGGATGTAAAATGGATGATTTTGATTACTTTAATTCAAAAAGGTTTTGCACAAATAAAACCAGATTAGAAAGAAAGCAGAAAACTGGGGAAAAATTTTTTTTACAGCAAGTTTCTTTGATAAAGGCCTTATTTCTCAAATATTTAGAGAATTGAATCTACTTTAAAAGAATATAGATCATTCTCCATTTGATAAATGGTCAAAGGATATGAACAGGCAGTTTTCAGACAAAGAAATCAAAGTTATATATAATCATATGAAAAAAATCCTCCAAATCATTATTGATTAGAGAAAGGTAAATTAAAACAACTCTGAGATACCACCTCACACTCATCAGATCGGCTAATATGACAGAAAAGGAAAGCGACAAACATTGGAGAGGATGTGGGAAAATGGGTACACTAATGCACTGTTGGTGGAATTGTGAACTGATCTAATCATTCTGAAGAGCAGTTTAGAACTATGCCCAAAAATGATGTTTTAAAACGATGCATACCCTTTGACCTAGCAATACCATTAGTAGGTCTGTGTCCCAAACAAGTTTTTTCAAAAAAGGGGGAAAGGACATATATATATACAAAAATATTTATAGTAGTTCTTTTTTTGTGGCAATTAATTAGAAATTGAGGGGATGCTTCATTTGGGGAATGGATAAAGAAGATGTAGAATATGATTGTGATGGAATACTACTGTGTTATAAGAAATGATGAGCGGGATGCTTTCATAAAAACTTGGGGAGACTTCATATGAACTGATGCAAAGTAAAGTGAGCAGAACCAGGAGAACATTGTACAATGTAACAACAATATCGTATGATGATCAACTGTGAATGACTTAGCTATTCTCAGCAATACAAAAATCCAAGACAATTCTGAAGGACATAAGTTGTAAAATACTATGTACTTGCAGAGAAGGAACTGATGGAATCTGAGTGCAGATCAAAGCATACAATTTTTTAATAAATAATTTTTTTTCTTGGCCTCTTTTCTTTCACAACGTGACTAATATGGAAGCATGTATTGCATGACTGCACATGTATAGCCTATATCAAACTGCTGTCTTCTCAGTGAGAGGGAAGGGAGGGAGGGGAAGAAGAAAATTTGGAACTCAAAATTTTAAAAATGAATGTAAAAATTGTTTTTATATATAATCGGAAAAATAGTAAAAAGAAAAAAAAGAATGTAAGCTTCAAGGGGCGGGTATTTTCTTGGTGACCTAGGGCTGCCTTGTTGCCCAGGTGGCCTGGAGCTGGCAAAGTCAAGGGCTACTAAGAAAGAGAGCTACTTACCTTGGGCCACAACTCTAGTAGGCTTGACCGTGGCATGAGGTATGTAGGCTTTGTGCTGACCAACTTTCCTATGTCCGTAGCTACTACTGCACTAGCAGATAGATATACAACAAATGTGCCACTTTACCTTGAAGAAGACCTGAAATTTGCTTGTTGAAGAACACTTCACAGACAACTTTAGAAGAGTTAGAGCCATCGAATAATTGTGAAATGAAAGTCAAAGGAAAATTATTACATCAGTCGTGTATAGTTGTTGTCCTCTTGTTGCAAAATCAAGCAAAATGAAATTCAAGTTACACTCAGATTTCCCCCTAATATATCAGTTGTGTTGGAATAAGTTCATGTTTTCAAACAGGCATCATAACAGAACTGACTGTACCTAGTTAATTTACATTTATCTCCTTCATTAGAATGTGAACTCCCTGACTGTAGGGATGGTATTTTTGCCTTTCTTTGCTTACTCAGCCCTTAGCACACTGCCTGTCAAGTATAAGTTCTTAATAAATGCTTGATGACTCATCCTTTTCATTCATTCATTTATTTATTCACTGTATTTCCACTATATATCTGCCATTAAATTGATATGACTGGGCAACATATATGGACATTTACACCTTAGAAATTAGTAAACAAATCAGGGCATTGTTGATTGTTTATACATAAGAAAGTGATGGGGAAAATGTTAGTAATGCAGATTAAATTTAAAAGTATGTTGTATGTATCAGTACACCATTGCTCATATGCCAGAGATGTCCCTTTTTTGGCCATTGCCAGATTTTTATTTTATACCTTTACTGTGGATATGATATTTCTTACTTTGCTTCATTGTCTTTTTTTCGATTTGAGTTTTACCCTGGATATTCCTAGAAGGCAAATTTTTTATGTTGGCTTTGTCCTTGGAAGTTTACAACTTAGGCATATTACATCAGCTAAAGAATTGAAGAGAGTCGAACGTCATTTCTCTTTGTATATCCTGCAAGTTACAAAGTCTCCCTCTGCTTTATGGAATTCATATATTTGTACAAACATTGGTTCACTTTATCCATCTTTAAAGTTCAGTCATCACTATGTCAGAATATGATTGTACTCTAGGTTACCAAGAACAATGAAATAGTCCTTTTAAAAAATCCAAAAAGCAAAGCTTCAATGACTCTTAAGTTTAAGACGGAAAGTTGACCTTCGTTTGGAGTTTGGATGGTAGAATAATGTCACATAGAGGAAGACATGAAGAAGTAAGACAATTATGTACTTGGAGCTAAAGAAAGCAAATTGTCTTGTTTTTCTGAAAAAGGTGGAGTTGAATGCTTTGAGCAGGAAGCAGTTTTTGCCCTCCATGAAAAAGCACTGTAGGTGCTGGCAGATGAAAAATCATCAGAGGGAAAAGAGACAAGTAGTGGTGGTTGGTCATTCTTTCTTGAGGCAGCCATTGATTGAATTCGTAACAGTAGTCTGTTGTCTTCCTGGGACATGTTTCCCAGACAAATCAGAGAACTTCCCAAGGCTTGTTAAAACTATGACCAACTTCTGGCGATTTATGTGGGCACAGATTATATTGCCAGAAGGGACCTAGGAAGTATTGCCAAAGAATATAAAGAAAGAAAGGAAGAAAGGAAATTCACAGCTTAGCACAAGAGGTATAGAACCTTGCCCAAGCAACAAATTTTCTGAAAATTAGAATGATTCAATTAGAAGGCAATGACTCCAAGAGACAAAAAGAAATATCAAAACAATGTCAAGAGACTGAAAAAAGAAAAGAAAAGGTAAGCATTTCATAGCAAAAAATAACTGATATAGAACCTCAGACTTCATGTATGACCTGGCCTGGTCACCTACTATGTGCCAGCGACTGTGCTAAGTACTGGGGAAATAAAACAAGAGCATAGACAAGAGTCATATTTCAAGGCATAATAGAAAACTGCGCACATCTCTTAAAACCGGAAGGTGAAGTGGAAATAGAAGGCACCTACCAATAATCCCACAATGAAAGTTTCCAGGAATATTATGGCCAAGATCCAGAGCTTCCAGTTCAAAGAAAAAATACTGCAAGAAGCCAGAAAGAAAGAATTCAGGTACCTAGGAGGCACAGTCAAGATCACACATAATTTAACAGCTATCAATCTAAAGAAGCAGAGAACTTGGAATATGATATTCTGGTACAAAAGAATATAAATCTACAGCCAAAGATAACTTACTCAGAAAAGTGAAATATAATTCTACAGAAGAAGAGAATGAATATTTAATGAAATAGAGGACTTCAAAATATTCTTGACGAAAAGACTAGCACTGTGGAGATACTTTGAAGTTACAACACAGGAAGTTAAGAAACATAAAAAGGTAAATACAAATGAGCAGTGATAATGGGCTAAACAAGAATAAACTGCTTTTATTCTAATATGAAATGTTGCATGTGTTCCCTTTGAAACCCATCGTCGTCAAGGATCATAGAGGAAGTCTGATTAGACAAATCCTGGGAGTAGTTCTGATATGGATTAGTGATCTTAGGAGAACAGAAATGGAAGTACAAGGCAGGGTAGGGCAGAGCTGTGTAGTGTAAGAAGACAGAAAAGAGAGACAAGACTAGGTTATGAAAAGCTTTGAATGCCAAACAGAGAATTTTGTATTTGATCCTGGAAGTGATAGGGAGCCACAAGATATTATTGAGGATTGGGGTGCCATGGTTGGACTGGTATTCTAGGAAAGTCGGTCGTGCTGAATGGAAAATGGACTGGAGTAGAAGAGACTTGAAACAGGCAGAACCACCAGCAGACTGTTGCAATAGACTAGGCATGAGTTCATGAGGACCTGTACCAAAATAGTGGCAATGTCAGGGGAGAAAAGGAGTATTGGCGAGATATTACAAAGGTGAAATTGGCAGGCCTTGGCAACAGCTTGGATATTGGGGTGTAGGAGTGGTGAGAGATATTGAAGAATTCAGGATGACATAGAGGGTGTGAGCCTCTGGGACTGGGAGGAAAGTGTTGCCCTTGACAGTAATAAAGAAGGTAAGCAATGGGGAGGTTTGGGGGGAAAATAATGGCTTCTGTTTTGGACATAACGAAGATGTTTACTAGACGTCCAGCTTGAGATATCTGAAAGGCATTTGAAAATATAGGATTGGAGGTCAGATTGGGGCAGGAAAGGTAGATTTGAGAATCATTAGCATAGAGATGGCAATTAAATCCATGGGAGCTGATGAGATCACCAAGGGAATTAGTATAGAGGGAGAGGGCCCAGGACAGAGCCCCTAGGGAACACCCAGCTTTTGAAGACATGCTCTGCATGAAGGATTCATAACCAGGCAACAGGAGCTGGAAGTTGGGCTAGGCTTCCTTTCTTGTTCCTCTTGTTATAGGAGTCATGTGATGGAATGTGCATGGTCACATGAAAGGCCCCTACCTTACCACTCCTCTTCCTTCTGGAATTTGAAGACCACTGCATGGTTTCCATGCAGCAAAACATAGAAGTTGTGCCTGCTCCCTTTTATGCCTACTGTCTTTCATAAAGCTGCATGGTCAAATGGAAAGGCCTTCTCCCCCCCGCCCCGCCCCCACCTTCCCAGCCTTACCTTTTGTCTTCCCTTCAGAGGCTGGAAATCTTGCCTTCAGAGGCAAGAGAGGGTACAGTAGGACATTGCTGTCCATTGAAGGCAAGGGATGCAAAAGGAAAGAATTGATTATTCAGGGAGTGAATAGCTGGCTAAAGAAGTTGGTGTCTGAAAATAGGATTTGGGGAGATTGAACTGAGCTTAGAAGTAAACTAGACATTCTGAGAGGTAGAGATATTCTAGGGATGTAAGACAAACCCCTTGTAAAGATGGGGAAAAGGGAGAATAGATGTCATTTATGAGAAACAGTGAGAAGGAAATTTTGTCTGGACTATAGGATGCATAAAGGGAAAATACACACACACACACACACACACACACACACACACACACACACACACACACACACACAAACCCTGGAAGAGTGTGTTGGAGCAAAGTTGTAAATGCCAAGCCAGAGGAGCTTTTATCTTAGAGGTAATAGGTAACCTTTGGAGTTTTTTGGGTAGGGGGGTAACATGGTCATATCTGTGCTTTAGAAATAATCATTTTGGTTGTTGGATGTTGTCCTTTTGTGCTTGAAGAGGACCAAAATGACATCATTATGTTGGGGTCAAGGTACATTGTGTCCAACTGTGGCAGATCAGACCAATATGAGTTCAGAAGGCTCTACCACATGTCGGGCACAAATAGTCCATGTGAACATTTGGAATGGAAATATTTCTAAATTTGCACATCTCATGTTTCTTTTGAGCTACTGCAATTCTGTTTTTTTCATAGAGCAGAGTTCCTTCGGTGATACAGACATACCATACTCTGAAGTCCTGTATGAGTGTCTCCCATATCTCATAATTGATTCCAGAGTTCTTCAGTGAGACCATGAGAGTGTCCTTGTATCACTTCTGACCTCCCTGTGAGTACTTGCCTTGCATGAGTTCTCCATAAAATAGTCTTTAAGCAAACATATGTTTAGCATTTGAACAATGTGGCCAACCCATTGGAGTTGTGCTTTCTGCAGTGGAGTCTGAATGTTTGGCAGTTCAGCTCAAGAAAGGACCTCAGGGTCTGGTATCTTATCTTGCCAAGTGATCTTCAGAATCTTCCTAAGACAATTCAAATGGAAGCAATTCAGTTTCCTGGCATGGAGCCTGATATATTGTTCAGGTTTCACAGGCATACAGCAGTGTGATCAGCACAATGGCTCCGAACACCTTCAGTTTGGTAGGCAGCCTAATATGTCTTCTGTCCCACGCTTTTCCTTTGGAGCCTCCCAAATACTGAGCTAGCTCAGGCAGTGCTTGCTTCAGCATCATTATTTATGTATACATCCCTGGAAAGTATACTGCTAAGATAGTGAACTTATCCACAGCATTCAAAATTTCTCCATTTGCTGTAATTGATGGTTGCACGTATGGATAGTGTAGTGCTGGCTGGTGGAGAATCTTCGTTTTGTTGGTGTTAATTGTCAGGCCAAAATTAGCACAAGCAGCAGAGAATTGATCCATACTCTGTTGGATTCCAGCCTAAGAGGCTGCATCGAGTGTACAGTCATCTACAAACAAAAAGTCATATATACTTCCCCTTTAGTCTTGGCTTGTAGCATTTTTATGTTAAATAATTTATAGTCAGTGTGGTAGCTGATGTTGATGCTGTTTTCTTCCTCATTGAGAGCATCTGACAACATTGCTGAAAATGCCAAGAAGCATTTGAGCAAGCACATAGCCCTTTTTCACTCCATTAGTAACTGGGAAAATGCAAGAGCATTGTCCGTTATCCAGTACCTATGCAAGCATGCTGTCATGAAACTGACATAGAATACTGATGGAACTTCTCTGGGCAACCAGATTTTGCCAAAATTTTCCACAGGCCCTCATGACTGATAGCATCAAAGGCCTTGGTCAGATCAATGCAAGTTGTTTATAGACTTCTGTTCTTATAGACCTCTGTTCTGCTCCTGACATTTGTCCTGGAATTATAGGGCACCAAACACCATGTTGACCATTCCTCAGCCATTTCTGAAGCCACACTGGCTCTTGGCTAGATGACAGTCTTCTGGGTAAAAGATCAGCCTATTAAAAAGGACTCTGGAAAGAATCTTGCTGGCAGTGACTAAGAGAGAGGACCCCCCGCCCTGCCGTGATTGTCACAGGACAGCCAGTTTCCTTTTTCCTTTGTAAAGATGGACAGTGGAAGCATTCTTGAACTTCTGGGGGATAACCTACTTTTGCCATATAACCCAGAAGATTTCAGTCAGCTTTTATATGAGCAGCAGACCCCCTGCCTTGTAAATCTCAGCTGGAATAGAATCAGTATTAGGAGCTTTACCACACAAGAGAAGCCTAGTGGCATTCAAAACATCTTTTTCAGTTGGTTGTTCTGCTAGAGAGGGATTGACTTCATCCTGGGGTATTATAGTCAGTGATTTAAACATTGGTTAATAACTGTCTGTTGAGAATGCTAGGGAAGTGGTCAACCCATCTCTCCAGGATCACGTCCTTATCGCTAATCAGTGTAGCCCTATCGGCATTGGAAATTGAAGGGATGTCCATCAATTGGAAAATGGCTGAACAAGTTGTGGTATATGAATGTAATGGAATACTGTTGTGCTATAAGAAATGACGAGCAGGCAGACTTCAGAAAAACTTAGAAAGACGTATATGAATTGATGCTGAGTGAAGTGAGCAGAACCACATTGTGTGATGACTGACTTTAATAGACTTAGCTCTTCTCAGCAATTCAAGGACCTAAAACAACTCCAAAAGACTCAAGATGGAAAACGCCATACACATCCAGAGAAAGAAATATAGAGTCTGAATGAAGATTGAAGCATACTATTTGCTCTCTTTTTTTGGTTTTGTTCTATTTTGTTTTGTTTTTCCTTTCTTGTGGTTCCTCCATTGGTTCTAATTCTTCTATACAACATGATTAATGTGAAAATATGTTTAATAAGAATGTGTATGTAGAGCCTTATAGCATTGCATGCCATCCTGGGAAGGGGGGAGAGGAAGAAGGGGGAGAAAATTTAAAACTTATGGAAGTGAATGTTGAAAATGAAAAGTAAGTAAATTAATTTGTTTGTTTTTAAAGAAAAGGTCTTTGGAGCTTTTTTGAATTTCATCTGCCTGGGTGGCAAGTAGATCCCAGAGGTGGATGAGTAGCCTTGAAAAGGGCTCAGCAAGCCCTCACCCCAGAGGTACCAGTCTTCCCTGAACATCCATATAACTCATCACTTTGGTAGCTGAGTGGGGGATTAAACTAGTGGGAGAAAGGGCAATTAGGAAGTTATTACAGTAATCTGGGAGAGAGATGATAAGGGTCTCAGTCAGGATAGTGACTGTATAAGTGTGGAAGAGAAGGATGGAAGATGTACTGCACAGGTAGAATAAACAAGATTCTGGTAACTGAGGAGACTAGGATAACCGAAGATGAGACTCTGAGTGACTGGAAGGATTATAATAACACCAGCAATAATAATCGCATTTATATAGCACTTTACAAATATTATCTCATTCTTACAGCTATCCTGGGAAGTAGGTGACATTATTATTCCTATTTTACGGATGAGGAAACTGAGGCATTGAGTGGTTAAGTGACTTGCTCAGGGTAACACAACTATTAAATGTTGGAAGGACATATTTGAACTTAGGTCTTCTTAAGTCCATGTTCAATATTCTTAGCCATAGTGGAAAGAATTTGGAGGAAGATGAATGGATGGGACAAACAATTTTGCTATCACAGTATACTTCAGAATACTTAAATAAAAAGAAGAATGAATTGTTCGAGAAATATCACAGGTCTGTCCCAGAGATTTAATATAATAGTGATGAGAATCTTAATTATCCAAACATCTGCTAAGTCTGTCTGTCTCTTTCTCTTAGAGCAGATAAGAACTACTTGTCTTAGTGATAATTTCATCCTTTAAAAGATAGAGGGATCAACAAGGGATAATTCTGTTCTAGACCAGATTCTTTTTTTTTTTTTTAGCAGGCATAGTTCGATTTATTTGTTTATAAAAAGCATCTATGTGGTTGCCACAGCAGCTGCCTGGGTCCTCTGGACAGACACTCGAGTGTGAGTCTTCACAAGATGGTCAGTGAATTCCTGATAGGGA
>JAQQSZ010017684.1:0-10745 GCA_028646595.1 Phalanger gymnotis | reverse complement strand
GAAGGAAGGAAGGAAGGAAGGAAGGAAGGAAGGAAGGAAGGAAGGAAGAAAGAAAGAAAGAAAGAAAGAAAGAAAGAAAGAAAGAAAGAAAGAAAGAAAGAAAGAAAGAAAGAAAGGAAGGAAGGAAGGAAGGAAGGAAGGAAGGAAGGAAGGAAGGAAGGAAGGAAGGAAGGAAGGAAGGAAGGAAGGAAGGAAGGGATTAACATTTACGATTTACTGTATTCAAATTACTAGAGATACAAATAAAAAAGCAAGATGCCTTGCTCCTGCCTTGAAGGAGATTATATTCTAATATGATAAGAAAATGTATATAGGTAGTTTTGTTGTTGTTGTTTGTCCTTTGTTGTCAGAGGACCATGACATCAGCAAGATGATGGCATGACTTGCAAATGAATTGGATTTAAGTGAGGGAAGGGTGTGCAAGGTCACCAACGTCACTATTTCCTCTGGAGCCATCTAGATCCACTGGCCAGATACAGATCAGGATGACTGGAGATGGCCTGCATAGTTTAAATCTTGCCTCTGACTTTTATTAATGATGTGATCCTGGGCAAATCATTTAACTTCTCTGGCTCAGTTTTCTCATCTGTAAAATGGGGATAATTGTAGCACCTACTTCCCAGAGTTTTCTAGGGATAAACTCAAAATTTGAGAAGTCTGCAAACTTTAAAGCACCATATAATGGTGGCTATTATTATTTATGGGACGACTAAGCGGCATAGTGGATTGAGTGCCAGAACTGGAGTCAGGGAGACCTGAGTTAAAATTTGGCCCTAGATGCTTGCTGTATGCCCCTGGGCAACCCTATTTCCTTCAATTTCCCTAACTATAAAATAAACTGGAAAAGGAAATGGCAAACCACTTTGGTATCTTTGCCAAGAAAACCTAGCATGGGGTCACGAAGAGCCAGACACAACTGAAATGACTGAACAACAGTCGTTTATGTAAAAACTGAATGGCTACTCATCAGTTATTATTATAGAAACAATTTCTATTTAGATTTGGGTTCAACTAGATAATCGCTGAGATCCCTTACAACTCCAAGATTCTGTTGTGGCTTGTAGTAGTTAATTTAATTAGAAAAGCAGACAGCTTCGTTTAGATGTTCTGGCTCTGTTACACTAGTGTATTTCAAATCAAATCAATAAGTATAATGCTAGGCACTGTGAGAATTTTTTTTTAAAAAAACTGCAGAAGGATCCCTCTTTCAGTAATCCTACTTTTATTGTAGATTTGCAGTTGACAGCTGTGGAAAAGGGGCTAAAATTTTACACATAGAGACAATTTCTACAATCTAATTAGAGAGAGAAGACATAAACATGTGAAAAGTCAAATAATATGAGATTTAAATCATAGTTCATGACTCTAATAGGAGAGATGTCACAAGGCAATGTATAATGGCCAGTCAGATGAATGATCCAGAAGATAATTGCTACAGGAGGTCAGAAGAAGGAGAGATCAATTCATGTTGGGGTCATTGGGAACTACTTTATTCAAATGGTTAGAACTGAATTGGGTTTAAAAAGATGAATAGGATTAAATGCAATTTACAGCAAGTATTTTTAGTCAGATTTTATGACTCCAGATGTTACAAATGAAAGGAAATAAAGTAACAGAGCACTGGTTTTGATGAGTGATCATCGTCTATCACTGCAAATTATGGGTCTTTTTCCCTTGAGGGTTTAGTGTAAGAAATTCATATTTATTTTCACATAAACCTCCCCAGGGAAGCTAGACTTAGAGATGGAAGGAACTTTAAAAGGCCATTGAGTCCAAACCACTTCATTTTACAAATGAGAAAACTGAGTCCCAGAGAAGTTAAATGAATTGTCCAGGGTGATACAGCAACTAACTCTCTGCGGTGGATTTTGAGCAAGGGTCTTTCAGACTCCAGAACTGTGTGTGATCCACCATATCCTACTGCCACTAAGATGTGACTTGGATTGGGTGAATATTAGAGGTTGACAAAAAGCAACTGTGACACCCAGCAATGGTTTTGGAGACCAAGTGGGCATTTCTGACCTATGAATTGTAATGGTAGAATAGCATCTTAAAGGGAACACTCCATGGGTTTACTTGAAGTAGTAGAATTCTTCCACTTCCCCTCTCTCACTCACTGCTATACCCAGGATTGCAGATTATGGATTTTCTCCAGTTAGTGTATTGTTTTGTTTTGATTAGCTGTGATGTAGAACCCAAATCAAATATCTTATCAGAAAGGACCTTGATTGTGGGAGGAAATTGGGCTAGAGTAAACCCTGTTTATTAACAGAAGACAGCTTATTAGAGGGGCTCCTGGCTTAAGTATGAATGAGCCTTAAGTGGTTAAAATACAAGATGAAGATCAAGATGAAATACCTTAAATTAGGATGGGAAGTAAACGCAGACCAATTTGCAGTGTTGTTGAATCTTGTAGAGCTCATGGGCTTAGATCTTTGGAGGCAATTACCAGGTAATGCCTTGGTAGTCTCTCCACAGTGTTTATTTCTGACATCTCCAAGAAAATCAATGCACAGACATTAAGCAGGCCTCCCATGGAAATACCTGGTTGTTGCACTTGGTATTGATGTGTCCAATTGACTCTAATTTGCTTCTTTTCTACCATAAGTTAGGAATACCTTTCCCTTTCTTTCCCTCTTTCCACTTCTCACCCTCTCTACCTCCATATCTCCATTTCCCCTTCCTCAGCACCCTTCAGACTCTATCTCTTTCTCTACTGACAAGCTTCACTCTCTAGCCCTTCGATCCCCACAGCTGAAACCATTTGACCCCACCTAGGGCTCTGGGACCAATTTCTCCTCTAGGCAAGGGAAACATGAGGACCCATGGATCTAGAGCCCAACATCAAGCTCTCCCTGCTATAGGTTCTGTTCCACAATCATCCACTAGCTCTACTGGGGGACTTCTTTCCTTGATCAACCCCTTACCTTGTAACACAGTCCCAGTAAGTAGTCCCTTCTCTTATTTCTCTGTGCCTGATCCCACCTCCAGTACTCCAGTTATCTTAGGACCATGGTTATTTATGGCTCACCCCCACCAGTGTTCCTCTGGATTAGAGCTCTGTCTCCTAAATCCAAGACCTTTTGGCTACTGCCAAACACTTCTAGAACCAATTATTTATATGCCTAGTGGAAAGAGCAATGGACTTGGAATCAAGGGAGAAATTGGTCCAAATCTCACCTGTACTATTTATTAGTTGTGATAAATTGGCAAGATCCCTTAGTATCTCTGAGTCCCAACTTCAGCCAACGTAAAGTGATGAGGAGGAGGATGGCGAGGATGACGATGATAATGAGGATGATGATATATTAGTGCTGCCTGCCACACCAGGTCATCGGTAAAGAAAGTGCTTTAAAGGGCTTAAAATAGTATAAAAGTGTGCTTTGCAGTTGATATTGATGACTCCTTAGAGAAGGGCCAACAAAACTTTAACTTTTATAATACTTTCCATTACTGTGATGTCTAACCTCTTATCCCATATCCCCTCCCCCACCTTTTTATTATGCATGTAAGGACATGGTTTTGTTTGTTTTAGAAGTTACTAACTGCAAGTTCTGACCTTCCTTACACTCTAATGAATGTTTAATGAGTCAATGTTGACAGTTGTAGAATATATATATGTATATATATATGTATATATATATAATGTATATATATATGTACATATATACATTTACATTTAACTCCATTGTATTGATAAAGTCTTGATCTCCAGTTTAGGGGTAATTTTTGTTTGTTTTTAAATTTTATTCACCTCTCCTATGAAATCTGAGCTAGCCTTTCAGAGGTAAAATCCATGAAAGGGATTCTCACTTGGGAGAACAACCAAAGGTCATTCTCCAGGCACATGCAGGAAAGGTATATATCCTCTAAGTGTTATTCGTCTCTTTCTTCCTTCCTTCCTTTCTTTTCCTTTCTTTTACTCATTTTCTTTCTTTTTTGCTTTTAAGAAATTACACCCCCCCCAAATCATCAGTCTCTTTCTCCTTCATAAGAACCTAACAGATGAAGTACCCACCTGGAGCCAGATGGCTCTGTTGCACCTGGCATCATAGATGAAACCCTCCATGTCCCCCTCATTAGGAAACTTTGTATAAGTCAGGAAACATTCCAGTTCCATATTCTAATCCCTCTCAATGAATTACTGAGCTCAAAGATCCCAAATCATAGATCTTGAAGTAGGGGAAGGCAACAAACACCTTGGCTCATTAATCAGCATCCTGGAACCCCTGAAAGGAGGAAGCATCTCTTATACATATCAGAGATGCAACTTTTCCTATGCAAAAAAGAAAAGCTAAGAATGCATCATTGTAGTTGCCACATAAACTCAATATATGGAATTATGATGCTTCATACAGATCTGGATATAAATCGAAGGCCTGCATTACACCACTCCTATCTCTAACTGGACATAAAAATATGTTGTAAATCAGATGTGACATGTGTAAGCCTTGTGTGAGTTTGCTTTTCTTCTCCTGAGTAACAACTCTTTAGTTAACCACATCATTTATACAATTGGAGAAGTACTTAGTACCAAATGAAGGAACCGAAATGGGTAAGAGAAAATTTTACCTCCTCATTTTTGAATTCCCGAATTCAAGGATTCCTAATTTATTTCCAGACATTTATCAATTTGCTATCTGCCACCAGAGTGGGGACAATAGGGAATATGGGAAAAGGCATTAATCTGAAAGTCAGTAGACTTGAATTTATAGTTTAGTTGTATAACTTACTAGCTGTGTGACCTTAGGCAAATTGTTTAACCTCTCTGAATCTCAGTTTTCTCATCTATAAAATAGAGATAATAATACTTCATTGCCTGCCTCACATAGTTGTTGTAATGATTAAATGATATGATGTGTATAAAGGGCTTTATAAATAATAAATCACTGCATTAACTCACACAATTATTCATCCACAGATATTAAACATCTATTGCGTTCTAAGCACTATGTTAAGCTAGAGGAGGTACTTTAGATAAGTTATAGTCCTTGTCTTCATGGAGCTAGTCTAGTCTAGACTCAGATTATAAATAATGCATAATGTCACCCATCAGAAAAGCCCATATAAAGTACAATGTGAGGTTAATAAGGATAGTTGTTAATAATCGGAGGGGGTAGTCCAGAAAGATTTCTTAGAGAAGATGGCATTCAGGTTAGGTTTTAAAAGATAGGTGGGAATTCAGTAAGGAAGAGAAGAATGGATATTATAGATACAGGGAACAGTGTAAGCAAAGGTTAAGGACCAGAAGAGCTTAGAGTGTTGGTGAAGGGGTAGCTGGGGAGGGTCACAAAGAGCAGACAAATACGATCAGTATACAATCTATCAGAAGACAATATGAGCAAAAGCTAGCAAGATAAATTGATATTTGATAACTCATAGTCCATTTCTGGATCTCCTTAAGCACTTGCTCATCTAGAGTCTCTTTTATATTTTGGCCAAAACTGATGACATTCCTTCTACCTATTCATATTTTATCTTATTATTCATGGGAGGAGTTGGAAGAGAAAAGGAAAAAGGTGAGGAGAAGGAAGAGGGGGAGGAAGAAGAGGAAGAGGAGGAGGAGGAGAATGGACATTTATTAACAATTTAAAATTTTCAGTATTACAGAGAGATAAAATGGTTTGCCCAATGTCATAAAGCAACAAATAATGAACCAGAAATTGCACAGAGCTTTTTTGATTCTTGTTCTTGGACTATGCTACTTATCTTAAAAAGACCGGGGAAATGTGGGTAGACACTGTTTTCATTTTTGTTCATTACCCCAGTATCAAGGACATAGCATGTGCTTAATAAATGCTGGATGAATTGAATAATCACCACGTTTTACAGATGAGGAAAGTGAGACTCAGAGAGATGAATGATTTTGCCATAGTTACACAAGTAGTAAATTTCAAATGTGACATTTGAACTTAAGTCTTTCTGACTTCAAGTTGGGCACTCTATCCGTTAGCCTTCTCCATCTACCCTTCCATACTTACTCTACCTCCTTGGATTTGTCTAGTCACTCAGTTGTCCTCAACACCCCCAGTTTGACCCATCCAAACACTTCCCAGTACTGACAGTTTCTCTTTTTACACTTCTTCAGTCTTTTCTGTTTCCCTCTTCTCTCTCTTCCCCATTGTCCATTTCTCTCTCTGCTTTGCTCTGACTCTTACTACTTCTGTCTCTCCCATTTCCTACTCTCTTAATTTCTCTGCTTTTGTCTCCCTTCTCCTACCTTTTTCCTTTTTTTCTGACCCTCTCTTAGCTTCATTTCTTCTTTCTGCCTTTCTCTTCCCTTGCTCCACCGCATGATGGGTACTTTGAAGCAGAAATAAATTGAGGAGGATTGTCCTTTTTTTTTGACACAGCAGATAGTGACATAGGTTTTCTTCTACTGAACTTGTTTGTAGGTCCACTGTTGATGCAAAGCACTATGGCTAAGCATAGAAAACTTTGTTGACATTGGCCAATTTGAGAGAAGTCCTCGAATGATTTTGATTGTAAATCACAGAAGCATGGAATCACAGATTCAGAGTTGAAGGGAAGCCTTAGTGGCCATCTAATTCGATTAGTCCTTTAACAAGAATCTCCTCTATAGTTTACTTAACAAGGGACTATTATGAAATTGCTTGGAGTAAATCTCTGTAACTATCCCATATTCACCTCCATACAACCATAAATTAATTAGTGCCCCAGAGCAAGTCCTGGACCAACAGAACCAGCAAAAAATACAGGTTGAAACAATCTTTTAGCCCAAAAGACTTGGAGGATCAGTGAGAGAGGTCCATCTTATTCCAGGACAGGAGGCATGCCAGCAGGCCAGCAGCAAGCCCCTCCTCAGCAAACCACCGGGAGATCCTGAGCCTAAGTGTTATGGAGCAGGCAAACACAAACATCAGGACCCCCCACATTCCTTAGCATAAGCAGGGTAACTGACAGACTCCAACTCCAAGAACCACCACATACTTCAGCATAGCCCTGGGCAAACAAGCAGCCTCCAGTGACCAGACTTCCTGTGCTTCAGTGTAGCCCTGGGGAAACCCAGAAATACCCCACTGGACCTTAGCACATGCCAGTCACTGCCACTAGGATCCCAGGTAAGCTGCCAGACCCTATAGTCTCCAGCAGCTCCAGCCTATCACCCACCCCATCCCCCCAGCATAGTACCAGATGCAAGGGTCCCTTACAGATCTCTGGACAATATCAGTGTAGCACCAGGTAAACAGCCAAGGCCTGCAGCCACTAGCAAAAGAAGCCCAAGACAGTGCCCCTTCCATGCCGGGTGCAGAGCTCAAATTTAAAAGAAAGGAAAATGACCCAAAAAAAGGTGAGCAAAAAACAACAAAAAAGAATCTGACCATAGAAAGTTATTATGGTGACAGGGAATACCAAAACACAAACTCAAAAGAGGACAACAATGTCAAAACACCTATGGGCAAAACTCCAAAGAAAAATAGGAAGTAGTCTCAAGCCCCACAAGAACTCATGGAAGAACTCAAAAAGAAGCTTAAAAATCATATAAAAGAGGTAGAAGAAAAAAATGAGAAAAGAAGTGAGAGTGATACAAGAGAATTATGAAAACAAAATCAACAACTTCAAAAACTGCTTAAAAAGTAGAATTGGCCAAATAGCAAAGGAGATGCAAAAATCTACTGAAGAAAAAGACTCCTTAAAAAGTACAATTGGCCAAATAGAAAAGAAAATACAAAAGCTAATTGAGAAAAATAACAATTTAAAAGTGAGAATTGGACAAGTGGAAGCTAATGACTCTATTAGACATCAATAATCAATCAAACAAATTGAAAAGAATGAAAAAATGGAAGAAAATATAAAATACCTCATGGGAAAAACAACTGATGTGGAAAATAGATCCAGTAGAGATAAATAAATATCAAAATCACTGGACTACCTGAAAGCTATAATCAAAAGGAAGACCTGGACTGCATCTTTCAAGAAATTATCAAGGAAAACTACTTGGATGTCCTGTAACCAGAGGGGAAAATAGGCATTGAAAGAATCTACCAATCACCTCAGGAAAGAGATCCCAAAATAAAAACTCCAAGGAACATTATGGCCAAATTTCAGAACTATCAGGTCAAGGAAAATAATACTACAAGTAGACAGAAAGAAACAATTCAAATATGGGGAAGTCACAATCAGGATTATACAGGACTTGGCAGATGCAACATTAAAGGATTGGAGGTCATGGAACATGACATTCTGGAAGGCAAAAGACAACCAAGAATCATTTACCTGGCAAAATTAAGCATAATACATCAAGAGAAAATGATAATTTAATGAAATAGAAGGATTTCAAGCTTTCATAAGAAGACAAGAACTAAACAAAAAATATGACCTCCAATATCAAGACTTAAGTGAAGCATAAACAGGTGAAAAAGGGAAAATAAAACATAAGGCATTTAATGTAGAACTAAACTGTTTACATCCCTACATGGGAAGAATATACTTGTAATTCTTAAAAATTGTATCACTAGTAGTAGAAAGAATATACATAGATGGAGGATATGGGTATAAGGTGAATTTGAAGGAATGACTCAAAAAATTAAGGGATGAGAAGGAGGAGTAGACTGGGTGCAGAAGGAAAGGAGAGGTAGAATGTGGTAAATTATTTCACATAATGATGTGCAAAAGACCTATTACAGTGGAGGGGAAGTTGGGAGAGTGGACAACAAGCATTGCTGGAACTTTATTCTCATCAGTATTGGCTTAAATTGGGAATCATATATACATTCCTTTGACTATGGAAATCTTTCTTACCTGACAAGGAAGTAGAAGAAGAGGAGATCAAGTAAAGGTGTGTGGGGGGGGGTAATTGACAGCAGAGAGGGCAGATCAGGGGAGGTGGTAGATGGAAGCAAAACACTGGGAAGAAGGGAATGGGTGAAAGGAGAGAGAGGACAAACAGGAGGAAGAATAAGATGGAGGGAAATACATATATAGTAATCATAACTGTGAATGAATGGGATGAACTCTCCCATAAAACTGAAACAGATTGCAGAGTGGATCAAAAACCCGAATCCTACAATGTGTTGTTTACAAAAAACATACTTGAAGCAGAGAGACACACATAGAGTAAAGGTAAGGGGCTGGAGCAGAATCTATTATGCTTCAGCTGAATTTTTTAAAAAGTAGGAGTAGCAATACTGATCTGACAAAATAAAAGCAAAAATAGACCTAAATAAAAAAGATAAGGAAGGAAACTACATCTTGCTTAAAGGTACCATAGACAATGAAAAAATATCTATCTATATCTATATCTACATCTCTATCTCTATATCTATCTATATGTATATATGCATAAATACATATCTATGTGTGTATATACATAGATGCATACATATATACACATGCATACATACATACATATACATGTATATATGTGTGTATATATATATATATATATATATCTCAAGTGGTATAGCATACAAATTCTTAAAGGGGAAGTTAAGTGAATTACAAGAAGAAATAGACAGCAAATCTATACTAGTGGGGGACTTCAACTCTCACCTCTCAGAATTTGATAAAGCCAACCAAAAAATAAACAAGAAAGAAACTAAGAAGGTAAATAGAATATTAGAAAAGTTAGATATGACAGACCTTTGGCATGATTTAAACATAAAGGGTGACACTGTAAGTAAATTAGAAGAGCAAGAAATGGTCTACCTGTTAGATCTATGGGGAGAGGAAGAACTCATGACCAAACAAGAGATAGAGCATTACAAAATGTAAAATAGATCATTTTGATTATATTAAATTAAAAAACTTTTGTACAAACAAAACCAATGCAACCAAGATGAGAAAGAAAGCAGAAAGATGGGAAACAATCTTTGCAGCTAGTGTTTCTGATAAAGGCCTCATTTCTCAAATATATAGAGAACTGAGTCAAATTTACAAGAATACAAGTCATTCCTCAATTGATAAATGGTCAAAGGATATGAACAGGGAGTTTTCAGATGAAAAAAATCAAAGCTATCCATAGGCACATGAAGATGTGCTCTAAATAACTTTCAATTAGAGAAATGCAAATTAAAACAACTCTGAGGTACCACATACACACATATCAGATTGGCTAATACAACAAAACAGGAAAATGATAAATGTTGGAAAAATATGGGAAAGTTCAGACACTAATGCATTGTTGGTAGAGTTGTGAATTGATCCAACCATTCTGGAGAGCAATTTGGAACTATGCCCAAAGTGCTATCAAACTGTGCATACCCTTTGATCCAGCAATACCACTACTAGGTCTGCATCCCAAAGAGACCATAAAAAAGGGAAAAGGACCCACATGTACAAAATGTTTATAGCAACTCTTTTTGTGGTGGCCAAGAATTGGAGATTGAGGAGATGCCTATCAATCGGGGAATGGCTTAACAAGCCGCGGTGGATGAGTGTAATGTGCACTTATGTGCAATAAGAATGACAAACAGGCAGGTTTCAGAAACACCTGGAAAGATTTGTACATGCCATGCAAGGTGAAATGAACAGAACCAGGAACACATCGTTCACAGTATCTGCAACATTGTAAGATGATCAACTATGAAGGAAAATGCTGTCCACATCCAGATAAAGAACTGATGGACTTTGAATGCAGATTGAAGCATTTTTTTTCACTTTCTTTATTCTTTCTCGTATTTTTTTCCCTTTTGATCTGTTTCTTCTTTCACAACTGTGACTAAAATGAAATACTTTTACATGATAGTACATGTATAAACTCTGTCAGATTGCCTGCCATTTTC
>JAQQSZ010017683.1:0-10745 GCA_028646595.1 Phalanger gymnotis | reverse complement strand
ACAGACTTTGCTCTTCTCAGCAACACAATATGCAGAGACAGCTCCAAAGGACTCACGATGGAGAGTGCTATCTACATCCAGAGAAAGAACTATGAAGTATGAATGCAGATCGAGGCACACTTCGTGCTCGCCTTTTTCTCCTCCCTTTTCTTTTTCCTCTCTTTGTATTTGTTGTTGGGTTGTGTGTGGTTTTTTTTTTTTTTGGTTCTGTTTCTTCTTTCTCATGTTTCATTCCGTTGGTCGTAATTCTTCTCCACAACTTGACTAGTGTGTAAATTAATTCAATGCCAAGTTATACATGGAAGTTATATGGGATTCCATGCCGTCTTGGGGAGGGAGCAGAGGAGGGAGGGAAGAAAATCTGGAACTCAAAATTATGTAGAATTGTGTGCTGCAAACCAAAAAGAAAAAAGAAAGAAAAAAAAAGAAGAAAAAAGAAAAGGAAAAAATGTTGTCTGCCTGAAGAAGTTACCTAAACAGTGTTTTTGTGCTACTAAATAGTTTCTCAAAACTGTATGGTCTGTGTCTCTGAAAATCCAAGGGATATATTTATCATTTGAAAAGGCTGCCTTATGTCACTCCAGTTTAGCAACTGAATTTGTCCTTACTTCAGAAGCTTAGGGCAAGCAAGTTAAGAGCAAAGAGTTAAAATATGAGAACTAAGTAGATCCATCTTGTCGTAAAAGACCAAAAATAGAAAATAAACAACAGTTATAGTAATGGCAGAAATGAAAAGAGCGTTCTCATTTGATAGCATGCCAATACAAAGAACTAAGGCTTTTTTCTGTCCTAAAGGCATCTCTGTGGCCACTTTCAGAACCTTTCCTCCAAATTCTTCCTCAATCTATTTCTTCATCAGCTGAAAAGTCTAAGACTCTTATATGTTCAAGGGGACTTTTTAGATTAATGTGTGGCATTGTTGTGTAAAGACAAGAGGGAATTTTTAAATTATCTGGGTTTGTAGAGTATGGACCATTATTTTGAGTTCAAACTGTGCATTTTGTTCATTTAGTTGCTCTCTTTCCTTATTACTTTCTGGGTGGGAAAATTTCCCGACCCGACAGATATACAAATTCAATTAGAGCAAAAACAAATGTGACCGTTAGTGATATACACGCCACTACACCAAATGCCACACCAGTAAGGAGAAGGGAATTAGAGCAGTTGACAGAAAAAGAATTAGAGAGGAGTCTTTTAGGGCTTGGAGATTTTCTACCCATCCTCCCCCCCCACCCCGCCATCTTCAGAGATCTTTAAGGAACTTCTATCTGTTTCCTCTCTGACACAAAGGAAATTTACCCAGAGTTGTCAGTCATTTAGCTTTTGTATTAAAGTGGGTCTCAATTTTCCATTAAATCCAGGAACCAAGAAAAGGTACATTAAACATTAAAAGCCAAGCCCAGCTTTCCTCAAGTGAATAGCCCGTCATGAAGGGCATGAGCCCCAGACATATTTTTTTTCTTATATCTAAAATGATAGGTTCCAATAGACATCAAACTCAATATGATTCAAAAGTATAATGTGAGAACCAATCGAAAACAAAACAAAAAAGCTAAGGTAACCTTCATCTAAATCCTATGATTTCAATCCTATCATCGTTCATTGTAAACTGTCGGAGAGCAATGGTCTCATTTCATGGAGCTGCAGAGACCTCTATTAAAAATAGTTTCTTGTGTAACATTGATTGATCTCTATACATGGACAATTAGAATCAAATCAAAGAAGATTCTAGGTATAAATGGTATGAATGAGAACAGTCCCTAGAAAATTATTATTTCTAACAAAGTTTAGGACTGAGAGAGCATCCTTCATCAGGAGAAATTCTAGAAACTGAGTTTTCCAGAAATCAGATCACAAGGTAGTGGTCATTAGGTGAGAATTCCTGTTGTTAGGGAGTGTTCTACTGGTGAGGAGATTTTATGAAAGAGAACTTACGAAATGAGGGGGATGGCATGAATGGAGAAAAGGAAGAGTCATAGAACTGCATGAATAAGGAAATGTAGGGATCATTAAGCTTAGCATCTGGAGATTCCTGGCAAGTCCCTAAGCAATGAACAGAGAGACAAACTTGAGGAGCAAGTAATGAAAGTGTCAGGACTAAGACTGAACAGAAAAGGAGTAGAGTTCAAGAAAAATCCTGATGATCTTGGAACGCTATCAAGACACAAACTGAAGCCTGTCCTCCTAAGAAGTAGAAAATCTTCATTCTCATCACTTGATGAACATCCTCAGTCTGACTGCCCAAGAACTGAGAGATCATTTCCTTGTTTCCAAATCATTATTCCCAAAAAGGATTCTCTCCATTTCCTGAACAGGACTGAGATTCATTGTGTAAGATTGTACTCATTTCTGTATGGGTACAAAAAACGTTATTACAACATCATTGTTCTATTAGTACTTTACAATGTTTCATAACTTAATTGAATTCTTTTCTTCTGAAATGTATTTCTCTTGTATGATCTGTGCATGCATTGGATTGGGGCTTGGGCTGTAAGTTGGATAATTGACTTCTGTTGTTTTGGCATCCTTTCTGTTGTGTCTGACACTTCATGACCCATTTGGGGTTTTCTTGGCAAAGATACTGGAGCCATTTTTTTTTCTCTATTTTATTTTGTAGATGAGGCTGAAACAAATAGTATTAAGTGACTTGCCCAAAGTCATACAACTAGTAATTTCTGAGGCCTGTTTCCAATTCATGGAGATGAGTCTTCCTGATTCCAGGCTCAGTACTCTATCCGCTGTGTCACATAGCTGCCTGGATAATTGATTACCCCATTCTGAATCTGGGATGGGGTGGGGAACAGAGTTCCAGAGGTAAATTATAATGAGGAGCCTCAATGCTATATTTGCAGTTTATGTGACAGTTACATAATTACTTTTGATATCTTGGAATGTCATAGAATAGAAAAATATGAACTAACTCTAGGCCCCTAGCTGACAGAAACGATTCCATGTTTGACCACTGATTGACCTGCTTATGTACCAGCAAATTACTATGTACACATATTGTTTTAGTAAGCTTCATTTAGGCAATGAATCAAAGTTCTCTCGATCATAACCAGTTTAGCAAACATCAGTTTATCCATATATGCAATGTTAGCAGTCTTTCTTAATCACAATGCCTTTGTAGCCAATAAGAAGGGTGGGGAGAGCAGTCCAGACTACCTTTGATTGACTGCCCATAAGATCCCCATTTGATCCCTGTGGATCTGTCCACAACAACAATCAGATATAGGGACAGAGATCTGGGCTCTTGATCAAGCTACACAGCCCCCAATATGCCTATACACCTCATGTGTTTGCCCTTAGGACTATAGGACTGGTGAACTTCATACTTTATCACCTGTGAGTAATATTTTGCCTTATTTGTGATCTTTTGAGCACTTGTACTCCTTCCTGGTATCTCAGTCACAATCTCCTCATAGAAACACATTTCATGATATAACCTTTAAAAAAAGACTTTCACAAATGTAATGCATTAATTACACATTCAGAGAACATTCTTCTTCCATGTTTATATATGATAGGTTCTGTTTATTGAGATCCATTTTACTTAGAAGTGGATTGAGTTCATCAAAGTCACATAGCTAGCTTTTACTTGGAAAAGGTGGGACTTTTAACTCCTCTCCTTTTGAATTTTTTCCATGACATTCATTTGAAAAACATTGAATCCCTATTGTGTTTCCAGAATTTTACTACTAAAGCACTCTGGGAATGGTACATATACAGAGAGACAGAGAGAGCGACAGAGAGAGAGACACAGAGACACAGAGACACAGAGACAGAGAGATTATAGAAGTTTACCTGAAGTAGCTTACCATCTAAAAGTCGTTAGCATCAAGCTGTTTGAAATTGTTATTGTAATTTTTGTCCTAATCACTGTTTTATGAAAATGTAATATAAAAACCTGCCCCTTTCCCTGCAGGAAGGAGGCAATTTTTCCCTATTTTAATTATTTAGTCAATTATAGTAATGTCTTCATTTCTAGCTGTCACTTGATGGCTATACTTCCATACTGAGCAATCTGTACTTTTACAAAATTACTCACATCCTGATTCAAAGCTCTCATAAATTACTGCTCTTCCCCCTTTGAGTCCTTGTCAGTCTCCACTTCCAATGTTTGGCATGGCCTTACTATGCTCCTCCCTCATACAGTGACAGATTGTTTGTCTTGCTCTCATAAATTAAGTTCTCTGAAACCATTCCTCTCTACATACCATAAATGGTTTCTCCTGTTCCTTGGCACCATGGTGGTAGTCCTATGTATCTTATCATAGGGAGTTAGAAAGTGGAGCTCCTGATAGTGGGGAAAATCACTAGCCAACATTGTTTTCTAACCAAAGTTTTGGAACAATTTAGTGTATTACAGTAACCTAGAGCATTAAGGCAGGAGCATTCTGACCATAAGTCCTATGATCCCTTTTCCTGCCTTTTTCTTTGTAGTCTCATAGTCTCATTAATACAAGAGATGTTTCCATAAAAGCAGAAAAACTTCAGCAATTGTTATATATATATATATATATATGCCTATATATGTATAAATATATATATATATAAAAGCATAACTAGCATAGACTATTAGACCTTAAGGAAACAAAGTTCAATATGTCCACCAGTTTTGGTATTAATTCTTAAAATTATAAACTTTATTACCATAAACAACACAAATAAAATAAACATAAAAATAAAGTATACAATTTTACCCCAAAATATTTTCTTTTCACAAATGAATTAACAAATGAAAATGCTTGCTGCTAAATTTCATTGCAAGTCTATGATGACCTTACTATTGATAGATCTGTTTTCCTTTCTTCCTTTCTTCTTTTCTTTATTCTTAAAAAATAACTATAGTTGCAGTCAATGTGAATACTATTCTGCTCACATTATCTCATCTAGGTCTTTCCATATTTCTTTGTATGCTTCATAGTCACTAACACTACCATACATTTGCCGAACAAAGTACAGGAGAGTGACATTTATTACACATTTTTATATGTTTGTTTTTTTCCACTGTCCACCTTGTAGGTAAATTATAACCAGAACCCAGATTTTTCTTTGACTTAGTTTGTCATCTAAACTTGAAACTGTTACTTATGTAAAGATAACCCTTGAATTTTCCTTGAATTTCCATCTCTAATATCCTTTCACATCAGTAATATTTTCTATTACTCAATAATGCTTTTTTACTGATCTATATTCTTAAAAACATCACTTACTTCCCTTCAACTCGTGTCTTAATATCTTATAAAGAACAGTTAAACAAGCTTCCTATCATAGCGATTGTGATTGACCGTACTTGGTATTTTCCTTTTTTTTTCTTATAGTTTACCATTTGAGAGCAGAAAAGGAACATGTGTGCTTAAGCTTTAATCTCTATGAACCAACACTGTCCTTTTGGTTTGATCTGAGAATTGTCTTTAGTCCATTCTTAATTCACATCTTTGTAGACAGTTTGTATAGAGCTCTTTTGGTTCTGTTTATTTTTTCATCCAATAGTAGTTCATATAATTCTTCCCATATTTTTCTTACTTACTCATATTCATCATTCCTTACTGCATAACACTTCTCCATTACAATCATATATCCCAATTTATTCAGCCATTCCCTAATGATGGGCAGTTTGTTCCAGCTTTTTGCTATTGCAAATAGTGAATATTTTTGTATTCATGGGATCTTCTGCTTATCATTATCGTCTCCGGAAGATAAACCTGCTAGTGAGATCACTGGATCAAAAGATGTAACAATTTGGTATCTCTTTTTACAATTTAAATTCCAAATTGTTTTCTAGAATGGTTAGACCAATTCACAACTCCACCAGGTATGAATTAGTGTGGCTGTCTCATAATATCCTTTCCAATACTAACTCTTCCCATCTCAATCAATTTGATGGATATGAAGTGATATCTCAGGGTTCTTTTACTTTACTTTGCTTTATCAGGGATTTTCAACATCTTAATGTGGTTTTTGATAGTATACTTTTCATCTTTTAGAAGTTATTTGTCTATCATTTTTGAGCACTTGTCTACTGGAAAATAACTGAGACATCTAAATTTCTGTCAATTCTCTATAAATTTTGGATGTCAGAGTATCAAAAGAGATGCTTGTGACAAGAATTTTCTGCTCATTCTACATCTTTTCTCATTCTGGTTGGATTGATTTTGACAAAGCAAAAGTTGTTTAAAATTTTATATAATTGAGCTCATCTATATTCTCTTTCATAATATTCCTATCCTGAATTATATCAATTATTTCTCTAGCCAGAACTGTGAAATACATAATCTTCCTTCTTTGTTTTTTTATCACCTTATTTTTATACTTAAATAACTTGGAATTTATTATGGTCTTTGATAAAGATTTTGGCCTAACCCTATTTCCCATTCAACTACCTGCCTTTTCCCCACCAACCTCTGGTGTTCATATTGAATATTACAGTGTTCCACATATTTGCTTCCAGGTCTTTTTTTATTCTATCTAATAGATACTTGAAATTCATTTACTTATTACTAGATAGCAACATTATTTCATCATTTTGAATTGCTACTAGGTAACTCACATTGTAATAATCAAGATCATCTGAACACATCATTATCACTAATGAATGGGTGTAACATCTGATAGGTTATTGGCAGTAATGCCAGCATGTACAATTTTCTGACCAGCATTCAAACTGTGTAGAGTTGTTATTAAAATTGTCTATATCCCACTTTTGATTCTGACAATCAGACAACTTCTTAGAGTATGTCTTGAGCAGGCAGTGGGGGGAGGGGAAGATCAGAAATAAAATTTTCTAAGATCTTGCACCATGGAATCCACACTGACATTGCAGTTTTTTTCTTTCTTTCCCCACATCCCCCTCCTTTTTTATTTTTTTTACTGGCTGTATGATTTCATTGGAATAGGAAATTCTCAAGTAAGCAAACTCCCTCTACCAATGTAGATTGCAATTACCTCTGCTACTCGTACTCTTCTTACAATACAGATTATTTGTGTAATTTGCCCAAAGTCACATGTGGGACTTGAATGTAGGACTTCATGATCCTGGAGTCAACTATACCATGGCTTACTGCCTATTTCTGTCTCTCTCCGCTGTGACAGATAAATGATTTCTTTTCAAAGCCTATTGGAAAAATCACTTTATATCTGTTTTAAGTTTTTCTAAGCTTTATTTCAATGCACTATTAGTTTTGTTGTGAAAGAGATGGTTTGTACCACTCTAAGTTCTGTGTTAGTAGCAAGTTTATATCTAATCATGAATGAGATGGTTGTCAAGAGACAATCGTATGCAAATTGGGAATAACAGACTAATGTAAAAGGCAAAGATTGAAAATTGGAAGGTGAAAATTTTGTTTTATCCTAGAAAACCTAAGCATAAATGAATTGTCTCATTTCCATCTTCCTATGGGCAGAATGCTTTTTTTTTAAAGCAAGGAAAGAAAGAGAACTAAGAAAGCAAGAGGCCTCCAAGAAGTCCTACAGTTGAAAGAGTATGAGTAAATGACAACCAGTATGGGTCTTTTAATTCTGTGAAAGTGGAAATTAGATCCTTATTACTAAAAAAAAATAAACATAAGTTGTTTTGCGGATTAGTGAAACCAATTTAACACTGCACCCACCTGTACAATAACCCAGACTTTGTAATAGGAGAGAAATACTCAGGGTAAGGATAAAGAAGAACTCAATTTAATATCTGGGGTAAGGTAGAGTAGAATAGAGGTGAAATAAGCATTCACAACAGTTAATATCATTTACTTAGTTTCTTACTGTACCTAAATATTTCTATTTCTTTAACATTTTGTTGTCACTGTTTTAAAATATAATTAACATCAAAAAGACTGTACATTGTGATCAGGTAAGATTTATAGTAAAATAGAATTTTAATATTAGAAAAACTATAAAGATAATAAATTATATTAATTTAAAACACTAAAAATCATGTGATTATATGAGTAGAATAAGCTTATGACAAGATATAATGCCCATTCCTGTTAAATACTCCAGAAGACATCAGAATTAATGGATCTTTACTTAATATTATAAACAATGTATAAAAAACAGTATCCAATATTATGATTAATGGGAATAAACTGGAGGTCTTTCCATCAGACCAAGAGCAAAGGTGCCTATTATTATCACTACTATTTTATAGAGAGCTAGCAATACTAATCACAACAAGAAAAATTAATTATAAGAATAAGTATAGACAAATAGGAAACACAATTATTGGTTTTGGAAATCATATGATAATCTAAGGCAGGGGTGACCTTGAGGCCACATGTGACCTTCTAGGTGGGTAAGTACAGCCTTTTGACTGAGTACAAGTTTTACAGAACAAATCTTTTTATTAAGGGGATTTGCTCTGTGAAGTTTGGATTCAGTCAGGACCTAGAGTACCACATGTGGCCTTGAAGCTGCGGGTTCCCCACTCCAGTCTAGGGAATCCTAGAAATTTAATGAAAAATCAGTTGAAATAATAAACTTCAGAAAAGTAGCAAGACATTAAAAAGTGACATAACTCTGGCTTTTTTTATATATTTACAACAAACTTCTGTGGGGCAAGAAGAGACAGAAAGAGAAATTTCATTCATGGTTACCAAATATGAAAAGGGTTTTCTTCTAAAAAGAATAAATCCAAGCTATCAGTAATCATACAAAAATGTTCCAAATTATTAATAATAAGATAAATACAAACTAAAACAACTCTGAAGTTCTACCTCACAACTATTAATTTAGCAAAAATGACAAAAATAAAAATGATAGTTGTTGGAGGGACTATGGAAACTCATTAGTTGATTAGTTAACCAAGAATTTGTCAAAGTTTTGCTCTATCCTGGGCAACTGTGCTAAATACTGGGGACACAAAGAAAGGAAAAAACGTGATGCCTATGCTCAATAACTTCATATGAGAGAAACAACATGTATACAACTAAGTACATACATGATATATACAATGGAAATGTAAAGTAATCCCAAAAGGAAGTCAGTAAGGGGAGATAATTGAATGGGAAAGCCTCTTGAAGAATGCAGGATTTGAGCTGAGTCTTGAAGGAGGCCAAGGAAGCCAGAAGTTAGAGGTAAGGAAGACTTCAAGGAATCGAAGACAGTAAGTGAAAAAGAGAGGAAAGAGATGAAATATCTTTGCAAGGAATGGTGAGGGAGCCAGTGTAGCTCCCTTTAATATGTGGAGGAGAAAAGTGTAAGAAGACTGGAAAGGTAGGAAAAGGCCAAATTATAAAGGGTTTTCAAAGTCAAACAGAGTATTTTACATATGATCTTGGAAGCAACAGGGAGATAAAGGGGTTTATTCAGTAGGGGTTGAGGGAAAAGGTCACATGATCAGATCTGCACTTTACAAAAATGAATCTGGCAGCAACATGAAGGATGGAGTGAAGCAGGTAAAGACTTCACACAGGAATCAGCTGAAAGGGCATTGCCAATTCCCCAATGTATTAGTGGTAAAAGGCTATAAACATATAATTCTCAAAAGGATGGAAAACTATTAACAAACTTATGAAAGAATGTCCCAAATCAGTAATAACAACAGAAATGTAAATAAAAAACTCTGAATTTTTACCATATTCCCAACAAATTAGCAAGAATTAGAAAAAAATGAGAATAGTCAATGTTGGAGGGGTTATGAAGAGACAAGCATAAAATTTCATGAGCTGTGATTTAATATTACCATTCTGGAAAGAAATTTGGAATTATGCAAAAAAGTGATTAAAATATCCATGTCCATTGTCCCAGAAATTATACTGTTAAGCATATAACCTAAGGAGGACATTGATAAAAAAAAAAGAAAGGCATTATAAGCAACAAAATATTTATAGCAACACTTTTTTGTGGTGGCAACAAACAGGAAGCAAAACAGATATTTATTGACTCAAGAATGGCTGAAAAAACTGGTGCATGAATGTAGTGGAATATTACCATAAGCCATGATGAACTTGACGAATACAGAGAGACATGTAAAGATATATTTGGGGGGCAGAGCCAAGATGGTGGCTGGAAAGCAGGGTCTGGTGTGAGCTCCCCACCAAGTCCCTCCAAAAACCTATAAAAAAATGGCTCTGAACCAATTCTAGAACTGCAGAACCCACAAAGTGGCAGAGGGAAGCAGGGTTCCAGCCCAGGACAGGCTGGATGGTCTCTGGGTAAGGTCTGTCCTGCATGGAGCTGGCAGCTAAGGGAAGCAGAGCTGAGCCAAGCAGAGCCCAGCGTGCGTGGCGAGGACCAACCAGACCGCGGACCAACCAGATCAGGAGCCGAGCGGAGAGTGCCTAGCGTCCTGAATTACTGAGCTGTGGCATTTACCAGATCTCACAACCCACAAACAGCAAAGACAACAGAGAAGGTTAGTGGGAAAAGCTACTGGGGACTGAGTTTGCGGTTCAGCCACTGCCCCTGGGGCAGCGGAGGTGGGGCAACTTTAGAACTACAGCTCCAGTTGCTTCTGGCCCCAGGCCCACCTGGTGGGAGGAATTAAGTGGCTGATCAGAGCAGGAGTGAAGAGCTTGCTGAGGATTTAAGCACAGTCCGGGTAGGGGGTTCTTGGGGAAGGAGGAGTGCTGGTGAGGCAGCGCATCCACCCAAGCGTGGAACATAGAACTCTTTAGTCTACAAACAGTCATACCCCGCTGAAAAACTCAAGGGTTAAATAAGTTGGCTGGGAACATGGCCAGGCAGTGAAAACTCACCCAGATTCAGTCTCAGACTCTGGAATCCTTCTTTAGTGACAAAGAAGACCA